>LR812528.1:34988705-35038705 GCA_903798195.1 Danio kyathit | reverse complement strand
CATTTTCCTTCGGCTTAGTTCCTCATTCATCGCCACAGCAGAATGAACCACCAACTAGTATATACTGTATGTTTTACGCAGCAGATGTCCTTCCAGCCGCATACGTTCTCAAATTCATACACACACTCATACACTACAGCCAATTTAGTTCATCCAATTCACCTATACTGCATGTCTTTGGACTGTGTAAACCCACACAAACATGGGGAGAACATGCAAACTCCACACAGAAATGCCAACTGGCCCAACCGGGACTTGAATCAGTGACCTCCTTGCTGTGAGGCAACAGTGCTAACCACTGAGCCACCGTGCCGCCCTCTAATTACATCAATAAAATGTTTTTAATTTACATTTTTGATCGATTTGTCTAAAAAGTTATTTAATTACTCAATAATTAATTTAATTACTTGACTTAATACTACTTAAAATCCATATAATATAAATTTATGTCCTTTAATTCTTTAAATTTGAGTCAAACTGTGCATTTTATTTTTATATAAAATATTAATCATCATATCACAATTGTAAATGTTTCAAATTTCCCACAAATTTGTTCTAAATATCTGTATCAGGGTCAGTTGGCATTTCTGTGTGGAGTTTGCATGTTCTCCCCATGTTCACGTACGGTTTCCTCCGGGTGCTCCGGTTTCACCCAAAGTTCAAAGACATGCGGTACAGGTGAATTGAATAAACTAAATTGGCCGTAGTGTATTAGTGTGAATTTGAGAGTGTATGGGTGTTTACCAGTACTGTGCATCCGCTGTGTAAAACATATACTGGATAAGTTGGCGGTTCATTCCGCTGTGGCGACCCCTGATGAATAAAAATACTAAGCCGAAGGAAAATGAATGAATAAATTAATTAATTAATCTGTATCTGAGATATTATAGAGTTGGCGTTTCTGTGTGGAGTTTGCATGTTCTCCCTGGGTTTGCGTGGGTTTCCTCCGGGTGCTCCGGTTTCCCCCACAGTCCAAAGACATGCAGTACAGGTGAATTGGGTAAGCTAAATTGTCCATAGTGAATGTGTGTGTGGAAGTTCCCAGAGATGGGTTGCGGCTGGAAGGGCATCCGCTGCGTAAAATCGTGCTGGATAAGTTGGCGGTTCATTCCGCTGTGGCGACCCCGCAAGGGACAAAGCCGACAAGAAAATGAATGAATGAATGAATGAGATATTATAGATATACACACATAATGCACAGGTGAAATAAGAAACCAAACAAGACACAGGTGAACACAGTAAATCAAGAAAACAGGAACTAAACACAAGAAGGAAACATGAGAACTAAAGGAGAGTTTAGAGGGGCTGCTAATTTGCACATGAAATGTAAAAGGAAACAACTAATAAAAATACTTTTAAAATAATGAAAGTTAATTTTAACATTCAGCAATATATAAAAAAAAGAAATATATAACACAATGAACCTGTTAACTAATGTTAACAAGCCTTAAAGGTGCTGTATGTAAGTTTTTGACTCTTCTAAAGCATAAAAATACAATAATATGTGTGCAGATATTTAAGAAACATCCCAAGTGAACATACTTGTTTAACTGACAAACAAGGCTGAAGTCAGATATTCTGCTTTGAAAATGTTTTTTTCCGTGCCGGAACGATGTCTTTGTTTAGGTAATTTTCACATGCACATGCCAGTTTAACCAATTATAATTCAGCACCCCGGGTTGCCTTGTTGGAAAACAGCATATTTCATTCATTCATTCAGAAAGACTCTGAAAGCATGCGTCCATGAGCGAAATGCTACAGTGTAGTGGAAAGTATCAGATGTCAAAATGAGACAGATTCAGTTCCACATGACGTTAATTAGCAAATGACATAAATATTAGGAACGTGAGCAGGTTACATCGCGTGTCCTAACAACACGCTGTGACGAGATTGTTATGAGTGATGAGCCATTTGGCTGTTTGCACCACAAAACACGGCAGAAATTTAAATACAGCCTTTCAGAAGCACAGAATATGCACTCACTCACAAAACGGTAAGGTTTAGAATCTATTTAATACATGTTAACCCTCTTTAACATCATTAAAGGTGAAGTGAACTTTCTGCTTTCAGTATATGGTAATACACGTCATGTAAAATGCATTCAAACTCGCATTGTTAGCATTTAGCACTGAATAAAGCACACGAGGCTTACCTGAGGTGATCTGTCATAGGTTTCTGTTGTTCAGCTGTGAGAAATAGAAGCCGCTTCTAATAAATCAATTCGAGGTGTTGGTTAGAACCAAAACTCCTTTTAATATGGAGAATATTCCCTCAATCGCGTGTCGTTGCTTTTATTTAGAACACAGTTTAAAATCCCTCAAACTGGCAACCCGGCGTACCTTTATTATGATTCAGGACTGCAATACCTAGTTCAACCACTGGGTGTCAAACTTACATACTGCACCTTTAACAAAAAAAAGTGTTTAAAAGTATTTAAGATAGCTTAAATTTATATATGTTTATGCTATGCTATATTACAACAAATGTATTGCTCATTGTTAGTTTAAAGTTAATTCATATGCTAATATTGACTAATGTAACGTTACTAAGCCGAAGGAAAGTAAGTGAGCGACTGAAATCATGTCATCACATAATAACTCTCTTGCCAATTCAATCCGACATAAATTAATTTAATCTAAGGAATGTTTCCCCTTTCATACTATGAAAAGTTAAATACAGAAAAACATGACGCTGAATAACTGAAAACGTATTTTTGAATTTTAATTTTCCAGGGAAATGTAAAGGTTTACAGCGACACGGTGGCTCAGTGGTTTGCACTGTCACCTCACAGCAAGAAGGTTGCTGGTTTGAGTCCCGGCTGGGTCAGTTGGCATTTCTGTGTGGAGTTTGCATGGTTTCCCCATGTTGGTGTGGGTTTCCTCTGAGTGAATAACAAGAAAACGTAAATACAGTTAAATAAAGTGCTCCGGTTTCCCCCACAGTCCAAAGACATGCGCTATAGATGAATTGAAAAAGCTAAATTGGCCGTATAGTGTATGTGTATGAATGAATGTGTATGGATGTTTCCATGGGTTGCATGCGCTGTGTAAAAAAAAAGCTGAATAAATTGGTGGTTCATTCCACTGTGGCGACCCCTGATGAATAAAAAGACTAAGCCGAAGGAAAATGAATGATTGAATGTAAAGCTTTACACGATCATGACAGTTTGAATTATCTTTATATGAGTTTCTTTCTCGACCAATAATTATCTACTGGATGAATTAATGAGCTAATTATATGTACATTTTAGTTATAATCCCTCTGATTTGAATCTAACTTCTGCTGCCAGTGTCAGTAAACAAAAACACAACCCTCTGACACAGACTTAAAAAAAAAAGGTGGGGGGGGGGTATGGGTTGGGTGCTGATTTTCACACAAAATCGTTTCTAATATGCTCAGCCACTTGCGTCCAATGAAATGGGAAACACATCGATTGATGGTTGGTTTTGTGTTTGCAGGAATGAGCGATCAATAATGATGCAGATGCTTGTTTATTGTTGCAACTGCAACTGAGCTAAAGAAATAAAACTCCACAGTCTCACGACACTGCAAAAAAACATTCCACTGAGCCCCAAACACATAAACTACACTTAAACAGAGTTAACTGCAGCTGAGAAACAACATTTACTGATGGAGAAAACAATACGTAAAGACAGACTTCAAAAATGAAAAGAAGTCAAAACTATCTGACTGAAAGCTGCCAACTTTAAAGAAAACCACAAGTTCCTATAAAGAAAACACTTCACTAGTATACTGTAATTTCAGTGAGAGAGAAAACTACAGCTTCTATGCAAAAATGTAATTAATCTGACTTAATCTGATGTTCACATTTCAGTGATAGAAATGTATGAAAATTTCTGAAAATTTGATGTAAAATAATGATTCATTTACATTTTTAAACTTAACATTTAAGAAAACTTATACAATAGTAAAAAAATGCTTACAGTTCTAATTTTGCATGAAACTTAATCTTAAAGCAAAATAAGGTCCATCGTAACATGGTAATACAAACAGTTAAAGTCAGAATTATTAGCCCCCCTGAATTATTCACCCCCCTGTTTAATTTTTTTCCTCAATTTCTGTTTAATGGAGAGAAGATTTTTACAACACATTTCTAAAAATAGTTTTAATAACTCATTTCTAATAACTGATTTATTTTATCTTTGCCATGATGACAGTAAATAATATTTTACTAGATCTTTTTTAAGACACTTCTATTCAGCTTAAAGTGACATTTAAGGGCTTAACTAGGTTAATTAGGTTAACTAGGCAGGTTAGGGTAATTAGGCAAGTTATTGTATAACGATGGGTTGTTCTGTAGACTATCGAAAAAAAAAAATAGCTTAAAGGGGCTAATAATTTTGTCCCTAAAATGTTTTTTTTTTAAATTAATAACTGCTTTTATTTTAGCTGAAATAAAACAAAAAAGACTTTCTCCAGAAGAGAAAATATTATCAGACATACTGTGAAATTTTTTTTTGCTCTGTTAAACATCATTTGGGAAATATTTAAAAAAGAAAAAAAATTCAAAGGGGGGCTAATAATTCTGACTTCAACTGTATATATATATATATATGGTGACCATGGTGACATGTACATTATATATGGGCGCAAATGCATTGTTGATGCCAGAGGAGAATGGCCAGAGTTAATAACCACTCGTTACAACTGAGGTATGCAGAAGAGCATCTCTGAATGCACAACACATCCAACCTTGAGGCAGATGGGCTACAGCAGCAGAAGACCACACCGAGTGCCACTCCTGTCAGCTAAGAAGAGGAAACTGAGGCTACAATTTGCACAGGCTCACCAAAATTGGATAAAAGAAAATTGGAAAAATGTTGCCTGGTCTGATGAGTCTCAATTTCTGCTGCGACATCGGATGGGTCAGAATTTGGCATCAACACTATGAAAGCATGGATCCATCCTGCCTTGTATCAATGGATTTTTTTACACAATTTGGGCCCATTAGTACCAATAGAGCATCATGCCAACACCACAGTCTACCTGAGTATTGTTGCTGACCATGTCTATTCCTTTATGACCACATGTAACCCATCTTCTGATGGCTACTTTCAGCAGGATAACACTTCATGTCATAAAGCATGAATCAACTCAGACCGGCACCTTTGGTATGTGGTGGAACGGGAGATTCGCATCATGTATGTGCAGCTGACAAATCTGCAGAAACTGGTGACGCTATCATGTCAATATGGACCAAAATCTCTGAGGAATATTTCCAGTATCTTGTTGAATCTATGCCACAAAGGATTAAGGCGGTTCTGAAGGAAAAAGGGGTCCAACCCCAGTACTAGTAAGGTGTACCTAATAAAGTAGCAGATCAGTATATATATGAGCTGTTACACAATAGCTCTGCTGTTTCTTGTTAATTCATCCTACAGAACATTGCACACTCTACATCTGACGGATTCCAAGGGCAAAACAAATTACAGTTTTAATCTTACTGTCTAACTTCACTATCTGCTGTATAAGTGCTCTTCATGCTTTTCCCTGGTTTCTGAAAAAAATAAAATAAAATTCGAAGAAATATTCACATAATACATAAATGTACAAAAATACAACTTTTATCAGAGTGATTCAGAATATCTGGAAAATGTGTGTAATATCCTGGATGGTTTACAATTTGTAGAATTAAAATATGTTTTAAAGACTAAACAACAACAATGTAAGAAACGGGGATATATATATATATATATATATATATATATATATATAGATCAGGTATAACTCATAACATAAATTAATATATCATATAAAGAAAATTTTAATACAGAAATGTACTACATGTTTATTATCCAAACAAAAATGCACCGGAAAGGTTGATATTGTGAACTGTTTTAGATTTACAATAAAATACATTTTTGTTATGGCAAAACTGAATTTCCCACTAAATGAATTATTCAGTCTTTAGTGTCACACAATCATTCAGAAAAAAAATAATACACTAATTTGCTGCTCAAGAAAAATTTCTAATGGGCTCTATGCACAGCTAGAGTTTTAAAGCCGACGATAAACTTCCGGTGAAAGCTTAATCTGACTATTTTAAATTTCACAAGGTTGTTTTTACAGCATCGATGTTGTAATGTAATTACAATACGTTCAGTTAAATAGACTTAAGCATTCATTTAGTTGTTCAAGTGTTAAACGAGATGAAAGACCATTGTAACTGCAAGCACAAAAATTCCTTTGAAAATACTGTGGTAAAATAAACTGTCATATTTTAAAGACATGGCAGGAGGAAATGGAACTTAATGCAGTGCGTCTTGTCCGATCTGAGACTCACTTCATATTGTATATCTAACAGGCAGTGAAGATTGCTGATTTTTAAAGAAATCAGATGTTAAACATGACAATTTTGTAATGGAAAGACAGTTCACAGGAAGCCCTTGGGCTGCCTGGCTAAAAATTAAAAGTCTATGTGCATATAATAATTAGAAAAGAGAAAAGCATTTATTTTGCATTGGAAAAGCCTGACAGACACAACTGAAAGGGGAGGAGCTTAACACAGTCATTTACTTATGACTAGGCCCACACGGATTCTGTGCGCAGATTTCTGCAGATTTTTAGTCCATCATTGAGTCTATTCTTTACTTGTGTAAATTTATATTCACTGTTATTAAATTAATTTCAGTAATATTATTGACTAATATGAAAGTGTTCATATGATTTATTTACAGTACAGTTTGTAAAGTAATATGTTCTAGTCTTTTAGTAGATATATAATAGACTTGCTTTGTTCACCAAATAAATAGATCTAGATTGATTAGCATTGTAAACATTAAATAACAAGTTAAAAAGCTATTATTTTTAATTTCATTTATTAAGTTTTTAGTTACGATACTCCCGAAATAATTCCAAATAATAGCAAAAAAATGTCCACAGATTCTGTCTGGCCCTACCAATGACCAATAACAAACTCTTGCTCATGTCGTCTTAGAACACCTTCTTTCTTTTTACGGTTCATCTTCATTTTACATAACCCTGACAAAACAAATACTTTACTACTTGACCACTCATAAACCCCACGATCTTAAGTGTTTACATGATGCATCTCAGAATGACACTTCCAGTTCAAACACTGTGAGAGTTCAAGTTAAGTCAAACCCTCAAGCTATCCCATAATCCTCTCAAAGCGGTTCGCTCAACCTCTCCATGACAAAGCCAGTCAGCAGATCTCAGCACATAAAGAAGCTTATTTAATAGATGTGGAAATGGCCACACGCCTTCCACTCAGTGTCTCCCCATCCATTTTTAAATAGGATTGGGAATAGAGACTCCATCAGGACTCTGTCATCTTCTGCCTGCTTTGATGGACTTCAACAGGCAGGTATTGAGACATATATGGCCCTAACTTAATTTATGTTGAGCAGGAGCTATGTTGTGGCCTCGTCTGCTGTGGCAGGTAGTGCTTCCTCTGTCTGCATGTAGATGAAGTGAGAGTGAGAGATGGCCCTGTGTGACAGATTGAGGGAGACACAGGGCATCATAACCTCAGGCTGAACAGGACAAAGAAGCTATAAAACAACGGACTCACAGACCGTATTATCAACATTTTGACCAAACAATCTGATTGTAGGTGTTTTTTTGGAGATGGTGTAATGGCAATTCACATTTTAAACCAACAATCTTGGCATGGGAAGGCACACTAAGAAGTGCAGAGGTCACCAACCCTGTTCCTTGAGAACTACCTACCTGCAGATTTCAGTTGCAACCCTGACCAAACATACCTGTCTGTAATTATCAAGTGCTGCTTCATGTCCTAGTTAATTGGTTCAGGTGTGATTGATCAGTGTTGGAGCTGAATTCTGCAGGAAGGTAGAGCTCCCTGCTGAAAAATCCAGCTTAAACCAGCCTAAGCTGGTTGGCTGGTTTTAGCTGGTCAACCAGCCTGGTTTTAGAGGGGTTTTGGCAATTTCCAGGCTGGTCTCCAGCCATTTCCAGCCTGGTCTTAGCTGGTCAGGCTGGAAAATGACCAGCTTAAACCAGCTAAAACCAGCTTGACCAGCCTGGTTTAAGCTGGACATAGCTGGTTTTGGCTGGTCAAGCTGGTTTTAGCTGGTCAACTCCCAGCCTGACCAAATAAGACCAGGCTGGAAATGGCTGGAAACCAGCCTGGAAATGGCTAAAACCCCTCTAAAACCAGGCTGGTCGACCAGCTAAAACCAGCCAACCAGCTTAGGCTGGTTTAAGCTGGATTTTTCAGCAGGGCTGCATCCCAAATGGCACACTATACACTATGCACTATGTACTTATGCACTTACACACTCAACAGTGTAGTGTATATATGTAGTGTCGTCCCAAATGGAACACTAATGGTTTTATTTTACTAAATGTAAATTCAACCCATTTCCCAGATGACGTTTGACTGTTGCCAAATTAGGAAAAAAAAATAACAAAGTATCAAATAATACCTGTCGTGAGTATAACCGCATTCCCCATCGGGAGGCGCTATAATTACTCTCATAGGAAAATTTCGCTTTCACAATCCAAAATAAATAAAGTTATCCAACATGTGCGCCCGATAGCTCCACCCCTTCCGCTACATGAGCAAAATGGGGTATATGTTGAACGTCACGTGACCAAACCGGATCCCTGGGTAGAACACTTCTGCTCATCGCCATTACATATGCGCCATCGGTTTGTTATTGAAAGTAGTAAGTAGTGTTTTATACTTTATATAATAGGGTATATGCGCAACCTCTTCATAGACCTGTGACAGGCTGCCCTAATGCTGACATCACCAGTCAACCTGTCTTTATTGATACTGGTGCAAAAATTCACAAAGTGTTAATGTGAATATGTAGATCCATACATCCATACGGCAGACTGGGTAACGTTATAGCGTTAGCTAGTTAGTGACATTGTACAGCATTTCCATTCCGGTAGCTTACATATCGTCATAAACCATTATTTATGTATGATGAAGAATACATTTGGCCAATTTGGTGGACGGACATTTACTGTAGATGATAATGAGCATATGCGGTGGACATCTGTGATACTTAACTTTGGTAGTTCCTAGAGGCTTCTTGTATAAAACAACGCTATATTAGCGGAGAGTGAAAAACTGGAAGTGTTCTACTCAGGTTGACTGGAACGCGAAAGTTGCGCATATACCCTATTATATAACGAATAAAACACTACTTACTACTTACAATAACAAACTGATGGCACATATGAAATGGCGATGAGCGGAAGTGTTCTACCCAAGGATCCGGTTTGGTCATGTGACGTTCGACATATACCCTATTGCAGTCGTTGAGTGCGAGAAGTGTCCATCATTCCACACTTCATTTTACCGGTCAAATGAGTGCATCATCCGGGTAATTAAAGTGCACTTATTACTTTTAGAGTTTTCAGAGTAAACGCACTACTTACACTATTAATACTACAAAATGGCGTAGAATAGTGCATAAGTATGCAATTTGGGATGCATCTTAGCTCTCCAGGAATAGGGTTGGTAGCCATAGATATATACTCTAGATATCGCATACAAACCCTGAGCATGCGTCAATAGTGCTGCCACGTTTGTACAGTGCTCCCAGCACAAATGTCAATCAACCGCACTCGTCAAGACAGTGTGCCAACATGAAGAGGCTGGACTTTAGCGTTGTGTACGGGTGTAGTAATGAGCAAACAAAGAAAACAAAGCACAAAGGCAGAACATTTCATAGGTAAGATTTAGTTTTTTACGTTTTTGTAAGTTATGAAATTTTGTGCTTAACAAGTAATGTTATTGATGATAATACAGCTAATGCACTGATCATGAGGTAAAGTACAACCAACTTGCACTAAACACTAGGCTTTTAGTTTTGTTAGTGTTAGTTTTGTTGTATAAAAAGAGCAAACAATGCACGAGTCGTTTATAACGGAGATTCATTCATAAACTAATTGCTCTCTCCATTTGAATGAGAAGTGAAAGCTGGGGAGGGGTGTGTTTCAGGACAAAGATTAGATCAAATTTAACAGGGAGGGTGGATAGTACATTTTCATGCACACAAACGCACGCTCTTTGTCAGGAATGCCCGTGCGGTCACTTATCCATCAATGTAGAAAAGTGATGTAAAATTATAATTTTGTAATATTTGCATACTGACCAGCGGGAAAACTCCCGATCATAGATATATATATATATGTGTATATCTCTGGCTCTGGGTGGCCACAGTCCTCCACTGCAGCTTGGTCCCGCATTCATTTAAAAGGAGGGCTACCCTGTACTAAAATGGCGGACCTATAGACGCATTCCTTCCAATAGACAACAAGAGGGTAGGCGACATCTAATGTAAATGTCTATGGTTGGTTACACCTGCTCTAGTGTCTATTGCAAGTGCACACAGTTCTAATTAGCTTGCCACTGATATATTTAACTCTCCAAACCTCACTTCCATCCTGGTCGAGGCACCAATGTAACCCCCCTAGTGTTAATAGCAATTTTTGCATCAAAAGATGTAAAATGGAATTATTCACAAAAACTGGAATTTTGCTGATTGGACTGCCCGCAACAGCGGACAACAGGTGTTAATCATTACTTTAATTGACCTACTTGTTCAGTCGCCGGTCTCCCAACCTGCTCTCCGCCGTTGCGGGCAGTCCGACCACATCCTCCCCACCACAGTTGCACAAAACATTTGCAAATAAAGCATCTCAAAGACAACAAAACTGTCACTTCCTGATAAACCGGCACCAAACATCAAGAAGAATAATGGAATTTGTTGTGGTAGGAGAATCCACTGCAGACCTTTTTTATTCTATAATACATTCTCAAAAATGAAGACGAAATGCAATGAATGTGCATTGGCTTTTGGAGGCAAGAGAGTGTACACTCAAGACAGTTTTGGAGGTGATAAAACTGAACCACTCTGATGATGAACTTCAGTTAAAGGATTTTAGAATGACCAAAACAACGTTTTAGATCATAGGTCTCAAACTTGATCCCTGGAGAGCCGCAGCTCTGCACAGTTTTGCTCCAATCCTAATCAAACACAGCTGATCCAACTAATATAGGTGTTCAAGACTACTAGAGACTATTAAGCAGGCGTGAGTTGGAGCTAAACTATGCAGAGATGCATCCCTCCAGGAATTGAGTTTGGGACAATTGTTTTAGATGTTGTGTGATGTGGTCGCTCTGCTGGTTTGTCCATTAATGTTGTCCTATCATGCCCATTTTTGTGATCTTTTAAAATAAAATCACATTAATTTTTGATGGGCATGCTGGAATTTATTTAGTAAAAGTGTTTCCATTGCAGTCTATTCACATTTTTTCTTATCAGATAAAAAGTTTATCCTACTCAGTTGTGCACTTTTCACTTTTTCTGAGCATTGGCATACAAAATTGTAAGCATTAGTTATACTTTATTCAAAAATGCGCATAAAAATGGGTGGATGCAAACATAGGGAGGTGGGAGAATTTTAAAATGCCACACGATTGCAGACTTTAGCATATGTTGATAGTGCACTTCTGGAGGCCAGAGAAGTGACCTTTAAATGGAAAGCTCTTACTGGCTGATCTCTGTTACCACTCCATCTCAACTCCACCCTCTCTAAGTGATATTCATCCAGTCAATTCCATTGTTTGGGTGTGGGATGCCCAAGAAAGCTAAAGATCCCTGCTTCCAAGATAATTTGATAGTGCACCTATTGAGGCCAGGGGAGAGAGGTTGACTTGCACAGTTTCTACTAGCTGGCCTCTGTTACACTCATCCTCCATACCTCCCACAAAGTCACAGCACCAATGTATCCACTGTAGCTCAACACGACATACTCCAATCAGGATTTGAAATGACAATACCAGAGGGTGGGGTGGGGGGGTTGGGGTGCGTGTGTGTGTGTGTACTAACCAGGATGCTCAAGACTTCATTCTCTAACGTCTGTCGGTAGAGCCATGGGAGTGAGGTTACACACACTCCCCACTTCTATCTGTTTCAGGACACCAGTGTACCCTTCTAGAGGGATTCATACTACAGTAGTTATTTCAAAGGGAGGTGGCCACATTAAAAAGATTGCAGTGTACATTTTGAGGTCAGAAGAGTGAGGGGGGATTTTAGTGTGTGTGTACTAACCAGAATGCTCAAGACTTTATCCTCTAACGTCTGTCGGTATTGCCAGGAGAGTGAGGTTACACACACTCCCCACTTCTATCAGTTTAAGGACAGTACCCCTCTGGAGGGATGCGTACTGGTTATTTCAAAGGGAGGTGGCCACGTTAAAAAGATTGCAGTGTACATTTTGAGGCCAGAAGAGTGAGGTTTATTTGTACAGATCCAACACCCTCACAACTCAAACCAATCAAAGAGTCATTCGAACCAATGATTTCAGCACAGGGGGAACTCTAGGATGCTAAAGACTGCAGCTTCTCATATCTGATGCTTGAGGACAGGGGAGCGAGGTTTAATCACATAGCTCTTACTAGCTGGCCTTTATTCCCACCTAAACCTCACTCCAATCCAGATCTGGGCACCCAGTGTAATCCGTCTGGTTCAACTCATTTAACTCAAACTATTATGAGAGGTATTCATACTGCCAATTTAAATGAGAGGAGGGCGCACAAACAAGCAATGGACTGGGACTCATTAAGCCGAAGGTCTGTGTTGTTGTGTTTCATATGTAATAGTAGCCAGCTAGAGAAGTGCTATGCAGGTAAACCTCACTCCTCTGATCTCAAAAGGTGCTCTAGCAACAGACGCTAGAGGCCATGGTCTTTAGCCTCCTTGTTAGAGCAACCGACTCCCATATAAAGAATCGCCGGTTGGATCCCAGCTCAGCGCAGGTTGGGTGCAGAAGGACTGGTGGGTTACACGTGGGGGCTTGTCCGGGATGAGAGTGAAGTTTAGGGGGGTGAGTGTAACGGAGGCCAGCTAGCGTAGTGCTATGCAGGTAAACCTCACTCCTCTAACCTCAAAAGATGCTCTAGCGACAAATGCTAGAGGCCATGGTCTTTAGCCTCCTTGTTGGAGCAACCGACTCCCATATGAAGATTCGCCGGTTCGATACCAGCTCAACACGGGTTAGCTGCAAAAGGACCGGTGGGTTACACATACACTCCCTCTTTTTAGGGCTCAGATTAGGAGGAGTCTGCCCAATTCAGCAAGTATAATCGCAACGGCCGTCAGTGAAAGAAAGCACTCTGATTGGTTGTACAGCTAAAAATCAGAGCGTGGGAACAAAAATGACGAAACTAAGCAAATTACACAAGTCAAGAGGGAACGCAAAGAAAATAATTTTGCCACATTTCTTAATTATTTGCAAATGATATGAAATAACAAAGTATAAGACATATTTGCATGGTGAATTCCTCTGTGGTGAGAAAGAAATTCTGTGGAAATGGTACATAAATGCTGCTTTGTTTGCATTCAAATGTGTGCAGAACTAGTTCCGGAATCCCCTTGTGGAATGACAATACAGATACTGCCACCGGCAGGTATGGAAGGATACGTCCTCTCAAGCAGACTGTAAAAAAATTCTTTACGTTGTAAACTGGCTCTACAGTTTTACAAAGTGACTTTTATTGACATTTTAGTAGTTTGAAATAATATAATGTTAAAAAATAAATATATGGAGAGAAATAAGTCTGTAAAATAACAAAACATGTGCTGGCAGTTTATTACAAGGTTTTTGTACTGTAATACACAACACCAGCCAAGATAATATATCACTTTAAACTGTTAAAAATGTTCATAAAAGTCACCTTTTCAAGGATAAAAGTTGTTGAAAGAAAGATCAAAGTCTTATAATGCAATTCAACACCATAAATAATGGAAAAACATGAAAACACGAATAACAAAATAGGGAAAACTGTTAATTTACAGATATTTTTTACAGTGCAGAAACAACAAACATTTTTGGTTAAGTCAGCTTTTGTCCATTTGGTGCATTCATATGCAGCTTTTTGGTCCACATGGAACCAGACTATTCTGAAGTGAGGCAACACGGTCTGTTTTTTTTAACCCTTAGTTTGGCTTGCTGTGTCCCTGACTATAAGTGCACATGTTGAGGCGTACTCAGTACTCAGGGTAGTGAGATTTCATAGATATTTACATTAGATGTCACCTACACTATTGATGTCTATTGGAAGGAACGCGTCAATAGAGTCGCCATTTTAGTACAGGGTAGCGTTCCTTTGAAATGAATGTGGGACCAAGGTGCAGTGGAGGACTGGCCATTCGGAGCTAGAGATATGTAAGCATTTATACATATATCTACGATCTGGAGTTTTCCCGCTGGTCATTATGCAAATATTTTTTTAAATTACAAAAATTATAATTTTACATCACTTTTCTACATCGATGGATAAGTGACCGCACGGGCATTGCCGACAATGAGCATGTGTTTGTGTACATGGAAATGTATTATCTCCCTCCCTGTTAAATTTGATCTAATCCATGTCCTGAAACACACCGCCTCTCACGTCTCATTCTAATGGAGGGAGCGATTCATTTGTGAATGAATCTCCGTTATGATCCGTTATGACAATAATACAAGTTTCTGGCACCGCAACATCTTGTTGTCATATTTCATTTACATTGTTTGCTGATTTTATTCGACCAAACTAGTATAAACCTAGCATTTAGTGCGAGTTTGTGCTACTTTCGTTATGATCAGTGCACTAAGTGACTGTATTATTAGCAATAATGTTACTTGAGCACAAAAGATAGTAACAAATAAAAACGTAAAAAAACAAAATCTTATCTACGAAATGTTCTGCCTTTGTGCTTTGTTTTCTTTCTTGGCTCATTACTACATCAGTACACAGCGATAAAGTACAGCATCTTCACATTGGCTTTAGTCTTGACTAGTGCGATTGAGTGACATATGTCCTGGGAGCACTGTTGCGGTTGCGGTGCCGCAAATGTTGCGGTGCTGTTGACGCATCCTGTATATGATATCTAGTGTATATATCTATGGTGAGATTTACTTTCACAGCTTCTACAAG
The DNA here is from genome assembly GCA_903798195.1 of Danio kyathit. NCBI lineage: Eukaryota > Metazoa > Chordata > Actinopteri > Cypriniformes > Danionidae > Danio > Danio kyathit. The sequence continues at coordinate 35,023,755 of LR812528.1, read as the reverse complement.
CTGCTCTCTGTGGCACTCTAAAATCTCACTCCCATCCAGGTACAACAATATAATTTCAACAATTCAATTTGAACTGGTCTAATGCTGTGTTCACACGAGACGCGGAACGCGCGGCTCAATCGCGCTAATCGCGCATGAATATTTGAGTTTACTCGCTTCATTCGCGCGTCAAACTCCACTTCATTCGCACGTCAAACTCACTTCAGAACAGATGCGGATTCGCGTCATGGGCCGGGCTTCTGTCTGCCCGGTGACTGTAGCTTCGTTGCTAAATGGCTAACATAGATTTTATTGATAAAATAACTGTGTTTGTGTGCTTTATTAAGGCTGTAAAACAGCGTCGATACGTTTGGAGTCCACTAGATACTTTCAGAGGTGCACCCAGCTCTGTGAGCTCATAAACTCCTCCAGAATTTTAACCTGGATGGCGGAGGCTTTCAGCGGTGCTTCTGACTGAGCCAAGCCCAGTTTGATGAACTGTTGTCGGTGTCGGCTGGAGGATTTCCCCCGGACACCAACAACAGGTGCTACATCACAATCATGCCCCCACAAGAGCAAGCTCCTGATTGGTTAACGCGGCGCGAATGTCTAGATTTTTGAACTCGAGCAATTCGCGTCAAACGCACAAAACGCTCAATTCGCGCAGCGCCATTCGCGTGTATCGTGCCGCAGGATGCCTATTCAAGCGTTTGCATTGATTTAACATGTAAATCACTCGCGATTGACGCTTCTTCCGCGTCTGGTGTGAACGCAGCATAAGGAGGATTTAAAAAAAAATATTAAATCTGCTTTTATTCTAGCCGAAATAAAACAAATAAGACTTTATCCAGAAGAAAAAATATGATCACACATACTGTAAAAATTTCCTTGCTCTGTTAAACATAATTTGAGAAAGGAATGAAAAATTCAAAAGGTGGCTAATAATTCTGACGTATATATATATATATATATATACATATACAAGCACACACACACACACACACACACACACACACACACACACACACACACACACACACACACACACACACACACACACACACACACACACAGTTGAAGTCAGAATTATTAGCCCCCCTGAGTTATTAGCCCCCCTGTTTATTTTTTTCCCCAATTTCTGTTTAACAGAGAGCAGATTTTTTCAACACATTTCTAAACATAATAGTTTTAATAACTCATTTCTAATAACTGATTTATTTTATCTTTGCCATGATGACAGTAAATACTATTTTACTAGATATTTTTATAGACACTTCTATACAGCTTAAAGTGACATTTAAAGGCTTAACTAGGTTAATTAGGTTAACTAGGCAGGTTAGGGTGATTAGGCAAGTTATTGTATAATGATGGTTTGTTCTGTAGACTTTTGAAAACAAAAATAGCTTTAAGGGGCTAATAATTTTGTCCCTAAAATGTTTTTTAAAAAATTAAAAACTGCTTTTATTCTAGTCAAAATAAAACAAATAAGACTTTTTCCAGAAGAAAAAATATTATCAGACATACTGTGAAAATTTCTTTATTCTTTATTCTAATTTGGGAAATATTTTAAAAAGAAAAATAAATTCAAAGGGGGGCTAATAATCCTGACTTCAACTGCATATATATATTTTCTGCAATGGACACATTTCATAGTTTGAAGAGAAAATATAGTTTGGCAAAATATATAAACAACAGAAAATGATCACAATTTGATCACAAGTTAGCAAGTATATAAGAAAAAATTTCTCTTTTGGTATTTCAAGTGGACCACTTCACTTACCACTTGTATTTTCCCCTCTCTTCCCTCTATGAGCAGTAGTTTTAAAGTAGAGCAACTTTTTTATTACCCAAAGGTATTTCTTTGAAGTAAAGGTAATTCTGTTTTCGGCTGCTCACTACAACTCCACATGAGATTTAATTTTTCATCCAAGAGAGACACAAAGGCCACATGCCTCCCGGAGCAAATAAAACTTCCCTTTCAATGTCTGGACTTTAAGACAAATCCACGTCTTGCTTAATGATAGTAAATGCAATTACTACAATCATTAGTTCTTAAATGAATCCTTTCAAAACATTTTTCAACAAGAATCCACAATGCTTTCCCTTGGACTTCAATCATTGTTAATAACCCAATATGCTCATAATGTGCTTTTTGATGACAATGTTTTCACTTGTTCTTTATATACCTACACAGTTCATTTTCTGTGAAGGTCTTTTCAGGATAATGTGCAGACTATAGCAAATACACTTTGTTCGACTTAATGGACTGACATCAACAAATCCCATTTAGACCTATAAGACAAGTGTAAAAGTTGGCAAAAACCATAAAAGATAAACTAAGCTCTAAGATTAACAAATGTGTCACAAGCATACTAATAATTTCCACAGGGTGTTTTTAAGAGTACTTGGTTTTCTTTGATCTTTTGATAAATTTAACCCTTAAAGGGTCACGAAAAACACTATTAGGACACATATATTTCACTTAAAATTGAAATATTTTTTTTTATTTGCATTGTTTAGAGCAAATATGTTCCTCCGGTTTAAAAATATATCATTGTGTAAATTCCAGCGTAGAGATTGACTGTCTGTACCGGCCAGTACAAAGTGACGTCACTGAATTTTCAGCACATCTGTTTGTTAATTCATGAGAAAGACTTTGTTCGAACCAATCAGCGTGCTCTATTGTGAATGAGATGCAACTTCAAATGCATGATATCGCTTCGAAGACTCTTTTTACCTGTTACAATGTTCAGAGAGACGTCACGTTGTGTTGCCAACCTTACTTCAAACAAGTTGAAGAAGAAGAATTGTTCGGAGACATGGGTCGTCAGTGGTACTTTTATAAATGTGCCGCAATAAAGGTTTTGTTTCCATTTTTCTCGCGATGAGAGCACAGCTCGTGTGTGGACACACATATGTGGATTATAGTCAGGTCTGAAAAAAGAATTCAGAGGCCCCTGGGCACAATGTCTTGTAGGGCCCTCTACCTGGCCGCACCACTATAGTTGAATTATAAAATACGATTAATATAATATTTTTTAAATAAAACTAATCTATAATGTATTGCCCGCATTTTTAAAATAAATGATATACAGTACATATATTTTTAGTCTACATAGATTTTACTTATTTTTAAAGCATTTAAAGCACTTTGAAAAAAGAAATAGCCTACTGATAAAACTAGTGAAAATTTATGGACATAATATACTTGTTTAAGTTCACTGAAGCAATACTAAAAAATTATATTTAAGGGAATTTTTAATGTATAACTTCTACAAACTCATAATGCATATGATTATTCCTATTTTATTGTTTTTACTGTTTTAATGTTTAATGTTATTATTATTGTTATTATTATTATTATTATTTGGATATAACACCTCTCCAATCCAGTTCTATGAATCGGAGTCTTCCACAATACAGACACACTTTATTAATGATTCCTACTTGTTTTCCTCGAGATGAAGAGTATAAGCAAAATCTGATATGTAGTGAGGGAAAAAGAAGAACGTGTTCATCATCAGATGCTGGATTCGAACCGGTTTCATGAGCTATCGCGTCAAAACATGCTGCTATGCGCTTTACGAGCTACACCACTCACGCTGTTGTGAATTGCTCTCTGTAGTTATGTTGTCTCTGTCAATGAAACAGTGATGGGCAAGAATCACTCAATTAGCTTATTACAACGAGGTGTGCTATTTGCATTTAGCCTGAATAGACACTCCAAAATCGGCATTTCCCCCGCCCTTCGCAGGGGCCCCAAGTGTGCATGGGCCTCTAGGCCTGTGCCTATAATGCTCATTCGTTAATCTGGCCCTGATTACAGTGATCTGCTAACACATGACAACAATATGTTTGTAAGGAACATTTTTTACCCGAGAGCTTTTTGAATTTCTAAACAAAATAGTTTTAATAACTAATTTCTAATAACTGATTTATTTTATCTTTGCCATGATGACAGTAAATAATATTTTACTACATATTTTTCAAGACACTTCTATACAGCTTACAGTGACATTTAAAGGCTTAACTAGGTTAATTAGGTTAACTAGGCAGGTTAGGGTAATTAGGCAAGTTATTGTATAATGATGGTTTGTTATGTAGACTTTAAAAAAAAATAGCTTAAAGGGGCTAATAATTTTGTCGCTATTATGGTTTTTAAAAAATTAATAACTGCTTTTATTTTAGCTGAAATAAAACAAATAAGACTTTCTCCAGAAGAAAAAATATTATCAGACATACTGTGAAAATTTCATTGCTCTGTTAAACATCATTTAGGAAATATTTAAAAAAGAAAAAAAAAAGTTCAAAGGGGGCTAATAATTCTGACTTCAACTGTGTGTGTGTGTGTATATATATATATATATATATATATATATATATATATATATATATATATATATATATATATATATATATATATATATATATATATATATATATATATATATATATATCATTTAAACCTTTGCTTTCATGTTATACGACTGTATTGGATCTAACATCCATAATTAAACATAATAATAATACTTTGTGTGTAAATGATAGGTTTCTGGAAATAATGTTTTAAAAACACTTGCTATAAAAGCAGCAGTGTGGTGGACTGGATTCTTTGTTTAGCCATTCCCAACCGTGGCAGTTTACTCAACAGCCTTAAGGGTCCCATGAAGTGCTTTAAATGTGCATTTTAAATTCAATGTATGAGGTAATCTCAACTGAAACATGAAAACAGGGTGGGGCGTAGAGTAGCTCCTCCCCTTTAAAAGAGCCAATACCGTTTAGTTTTTAGCACAGCTCTGCCAGTGAGAGTGCTTGAGCTCAAGAGCATCAAATGAAAAGAAAATGATAATCATCTTGAAGGATGCGGGACAAGTCAGATACTAGTGAGCATTTGATTGGTCAGAAGATTTGAAAATGAGTTGATCATTGATTAATTTAGGTGGAAGTGACAAACTGCAAGCTTTGGATGTTTGTATCTTTTAAATGTGAATTTTGTCACCATTTTGAAGCACACTAGCTTACAGATATCCTTTAGACTAACATACTTATACTAACGTCTAAAAAATGGTATTTTAATTGTACGGGACCTTTAAAGGAGCCACATTTAACAACAAATTGTTTCATATATATTTTCATATATCAAAATCCTTGTCCTATATATTATTTATTTTTGGTGCAAAAAAAAAAACCCTCCACATTTTAAATAAACCTAAAGTAACAAAAACATAATACAAACTTAATGCCATGAGTGTCGCAGAGCAAAATCATTATTCTGTACAGGTTACAAGTGACTCACTAAATTTCAGTTTCTGATTTGGGCAAAAAAATAAATCCATGTATCTGGAAGTCACCCGTTGCCAGATAACACATCAGAGCATGTCCAATCAAAGGTGCGATTCGGCCTCTGCAGATTAAAGCCATCTGAGGTCATGTGTTTTTAGAAGAACCATTATAGTGAAACAGTTTTCAGTGAAAAGCAGGTTGAACTCTAGTAGAATTCAATTATACCACACAATGCCAAATCTTTTCTTGAGAAGCATCACGTCCAAGTGTCCTTCATTTAACCCTGATGCACTCACATACAGAAGCAACATTACAGCAGAGCTATATTATGCTAAAGGAGATGGCAATGTATGTTACCCCTCTCTTAAAGTTATGGCACGAGAGAGATAGATCTTTACATTTTTGGGTCATAAACCTCTGTTGTGCTAAAAATGGCTTTGCCTGTCCACATACCAGTTGAAGTCAATATTATTAGCCCTCCTGCAAAATTTTTTATTCTTTTAAAACAAAGTGTTGCTTAATGAAAAGAAGATTTTTCTCAACGCATTTCTAAACATTATTTTCTTTTCCATGATGACAGTGTGTAATATTTTTTCTACTTATTTTAAAAAGACACTAGTATTAAGCTTAAAGTCTAATTTAAAAACTATGTTACTATGTTAACTAGGCAAGTTAGGATAATTAGCCAAGTTATAGGCTGCAAACGTAAAGAGATAGGACTTCCTACAGAAGTCATACTCATATTTCTCATAGATAGAGAAATACTGTGAAAATATCCTTGGTCTGTTAAACATCACCTGTAAAATATTTGAAATATTTAAATTATATATATATATATATATATATATATATATATATATATATATATATATATATATATATATATATATATATATATATATATATATATATATAAATAATATAGCATCATTAAAAACTGACAAACTGACCACACATTGGCTATACACACACAAACACACTTAAATTCCTAAACAATTCACTTTTATCTTACATAATAAAATAAAATAAATTAATCTTGATCAACAGAAAATAATAAATAGCTTTGATAAAAATATAAAACTCACAGCTGATTTATAATTCTCTTTCACATCAATACATTAATTTTACAGTCATTTAAACTATACAAGGTATTGGAAATATTCCTGAGATTTTTGTCCATATTGACATGATAGCATCACGCAGTTGCTGCAGATTTGTTGGCTGCACATCCATGATGCTAATCTCCCACCACATCCCAAAATTGCTCTATTAGATTGAGATATGGTGACTGTGGAGACCATTTGAGTACACTAAACTCATTGTCATGTTCAAGAAACCAGTCTGAGATGATTTGCACTTTATGACATGGTGCGTCATCTTGCTGGAAGTAGTATCACCCACACACCATTACACCGTAAGGCAGGATGGATCCATGCTTTTATGTTGTTGACACCAAATTCTGACCCTACCATGCGAATGTTGCAGCAGAAATCGAGACTCATCACACAAGGCAACAGTTTTCCAATCTTCTATTGTCCAATTTTGGTGAGCCTGTGTGAATTGTAGCCTCAGTTTCCTGTTCTTAGCTGACAGGAGTGGCACCCGGTGTGGTCTTCTGCTGCTGTAGCCCATCCGCCTCAAGGTTTGACATGTTGTGCATTCAGAGATGCTCTTCTTCATACCTTCGTTGTAACGAGTGGTTGTTTGAGTTACTGTTGCCCTTCTATTAGCTTGAACCAGTCTGGCCACCTCTGCACTTACTGGATATTTTTTTTCTTTTTAGGACCATTCTCTGTAAACCCTAGAGATGATTGTGCGTGAAAATCCCAGTAGATCAGCAGTTTCTGAAATACTCAGACCAACTCGTCTGGCACCAACAACCATGCCATAACAATGCATATATTTTTTTTCTGGAGAAAGTCTTATTTGTTTTATTTCAGCTAGAATAAAAGCATTTAGTATTTAAAAAAAAGCGTAAACAATTTAGCTCTCTAGCCCACGCATTACGATAAATCTATAAAAAAATATATTTGACTGTTTTTCCTTCTTAAAATGGCTTAACTTGAAGTGCTGTAAGAGAAAAAATGGAAAATTTTATATTTTTAAGGTACTTTATGATATGTTGCCATATGGCAACAACGTCCAACAGTGGATCTAACTTAGAAATTTCAAATGTAGAACTTTCCTTATAATTAATAATTTTGTTATTTGAAATTATTTAATTAGTGTTGCAGTATTATAACACATAATTTATAAATGACACCTTATATATACTTTCCAACAACTCATATTCCAACAGCTTTCATTTATTCTATTCTTTTTTGGTGAATATTATTAAAAACAAACTTAATATTGTATTATCATGTATACAACATACAGTAAATATAAGTATTTTCTCCAGTAAATAATATAACAAATTAATAACAAGTCTAGGATATTCAGATGCATCAGAATAATATAGCTATAGCTAACAATGTTTATATATTTTACTATATACTACACCTGTCTTATCTGCCTCTGAGCTAACTTACCTGAACTGTCTCTATTAAATGTCCAGTCTGCATCATTCTCATGGTCACTAAAACCCATCTCATCCTCACTTTCATCTGCAGAAAGAGCCAGTTCTGTCCTTCTTTCACTTACCATAGAACATGGTGGTGCTCGCTAACACACTGTTCCCTGTATTTGTCTATTCAAAAGTATTATTGCCATTAAAACTAGATTTTATCCATAAGCAAATGCCATTAACACATGACTAATCAACATTATATTACTAGTTTTCATGTTGTTATTGTTACAACTTAAAAGTTTGCAGCTGACCTTGCTAGCTAGCTAACCCATTGCAATATTGCAAGTTCCACTATTGCACAGTGTTGCTATTTGGCAAGACATACATTTGATTGATTTACAAAACACTAACTTGATTTAAAAAAATATGAGTTGTGAATATGTCATCATAACTTACTGGAGGTGAGGTTTCAGATATTTTTGCGGATCTGGCATAATTTGATCCTTTGTTTTTATTGACGTTTACATTTGCATTTAGCAACTACTCACAATAAACGTCAGTCTGTCAGAAATCGCGCTACAGAAGAACACAGCATGTCATGTGACTTAACCAAAGCACATCATTGGCTACACTAAGGTCTTCTTTTTCCAACAAAAAAATAATAATATTGGTCTTTAAGAAACAGTGTAAGGGAAATGAACAGAAGTATCATGTTGCCATATGGTTACATCGTGCAGTAGAGGGTTAAAGGCCAATATTATTATTCCACTAAAGCAATTTTTATATCTAGTAAAATATGATGTTCTGTCATCATGGCAAAAATAAAAGAAATCAGTTATTAGAAACTAGTTATTAAAACTATTATATTTAGAAATGTGTCAAAAAAAATCTTCCCTTCGTTGAACAGAAATTGGTGAAAAAAACATTCAGGAGGGCTAATAATTCTGACTTCAACTGTATTTCATAAACACATCTCAATCTTATCTCTACACTGCTAGAAAAAACTGCAAAATGTCTGTGTGCTGGATTGCAAAGGCTTGCATTGTTTAACCTAACATCACAAAAGCCATCCATTACAGCACGAAATAATAGACATGTATAAGTGGCAGTGATTTAGAGTGAGGTTTGTGATAAGAAAAGTGAATGTTATTGGGCATTCCTGTGTGGCATCTTCAAATGACTGATGTTCCTGTTTCAGCGGGTGTGCAAAACGATGGCAGCCAGTTGTTTGTCTCAAAAGCATTTCTCTTCACAGCGTGTGCTCTCATTTCAGAATTGCCCTTCACCCTATGCCACAAAAACACACAGATTTCAGGTATCTGACTGTGATGCGTCCCCAACGCTGCCTCCATCCACAATAATTACACTAAACAAAAGCCTCAACTGAAAGACAAGCATTACAATCAAGTGTAAACAGCAAAAAAAACAACAACACTTTTGCAAAAGTGGCATCATCAAGTATGCTGGAGCCTCGGGGGTATTTACACGTAACCGTTTTCAGCTAAAAACAGAACACTATGTGTTTGGCCATTCGTTTACACAACAAGAAAAAAGACAATGTTTAAAAATGGCTTTCAAAGTGCACATCTTTAAAGCGATACCATTATCGGCGGTTCAACAAAAAATGCCATTTAGTAAAAGTGGTGAACGTGAACTTAACAATTAAAACAACAATGTTAGGGGGATAATGTGAAGGGGGATATTTTTTCTTTACAAAGGGAAACTAACATTTATGGCATAATATATCTTCGCCATGATGACAGTACATAATATTTTACTAGTGATTCTGCAAGATACTAGTATTCAGCCTAAAATGCAATTTAAAGCCTTAACTGTAATAAATTGCTGTAGTTTTACAGCACAATTGTAATTATTAACTTACAATGTGCTTGTAAATTTTACAGTATTACTGGCAAACAAAATTGCCAGTAATACTGTAAATTTACAGCAAATTTTACAGTGTAGGTTACTTAACTATGTAAGTTAGTTTAATTAGGCACGTTCACAACATTTGACAACATATACAGTTGAAGTCAGAATTATTAGCCCCCATTTGATTTTTTTTTCTTTTTTAAATATTTCCCAAATGATGTTTAACAGAACAAGGAAATTTTTACAGTGTTTCTGATAATATTTTTTTCTTCTGGAGAAAGTCTTGTTTTATTTCGGCTAGAAGAAAAGCAGTTTTTCATTTTTTTTAAACCATTTAAACGACAAAATTATTAGCCCCTTTAAGCTAACTTTTTTCGATAGTCTACAAAACAAACCATCGTTATAGAATAACTTGCCTAATTACCCTAACCTGCCTAGTTAACCTAATTAACCTAGTTAAGCCTTTAAATGTCACTTTAAGCTGTGTAGAAGTGTCTTGAAAAATATCTAGTAAAATATTATTTACTGTCATCATGGCAAAGATAAAATAAATCAGTTATTAGAAATTAGTTTTTAAAACTATTATGTTTAGAAATGTGCTGAAAAAATATTCTCTCCGTTAAACAGAAATTGGGGAAAAAAATAAACAGAGGGGGCTAATAATTCACTTCAACTGTATATATATAAATATATTTCTTAGGGCAGCTAATAATATTGATCTTAGAAATCATTTTAAAGCAAATTAAAAATAATTTAGTGTCAGCCAAACAAAAAAAAAAGACTTTCTCCAGAGGAAAAAATATATAATAGGAAATCCTGTGAAAATGTCCTTGTTCTGTTAAGCATCACTTGGGAAATATTTGAAAAAAAACAGAAAAATTCACATACAGGTGAGCTAATAATTGTGCCTTCAAGTGTGTGTGTGTGTGTGCGCGTGCATGTGTGCGTGCGTGCGTGCGTGTGTGTGTGTGTGTTAATATACTGTACATAAATACATGCATGTATACATACAGTGTTCAGCATAATTGAATGCATCCCATTTTGAAAATGAGTATTTTTATCAATTTCTTAGTGAATATGGGTAATATATATATATGGTGCATTTGAACAAAACAGATTTATTCAACAGATATATTTATTAAAATAATATTTTAGTCACAGAAAATCTTTAGAAATGGAAAGATAATGCATTTAAATTCATGCAAAATATTGCAAAAAAAAAAAATTACAAACTACAAAACTTCAACAAAATTGTATATATATGTAGTTTGACTTGACTATTGCTATTTTAGAAAATTTTTATATTTTTCCCTTACATATAAATTTGGGCTACTAATTTTTGAACCATTATTGTAAGTTATTTTGTTAGATTAGCATCTTATAGAAATATTAATGTAAATGAGAGATTTGTGGCGGGTGTACTCATATATGCGGAGCACTGTAGATACACAATGAATGAACATGATAACATCAGTTGCAAACACCATCTGAAATATTGCAATATAGAAATGCCAATTTGAGAGCTGCATCATCTTGCCCTTAAGCAAGACATTTGGCTTCAGGGTAAACTGTAGTAAAAGTAGCCAAAATACTTGGTCTGTCATTTCAGATAAAGTGTCTTCCAAATAAAATTTAATTATAAATATCCCCATGCTTTAAAGATAAATGCAAAACCAAAAGCCTAAGATTTTGATGCTTATTTAAGCAGCATTAAACAGCATTTAATTAAAACATTACAACATTTTCATACATACATACATACACACATGCGTACACTCTATATTTTACATCTGTTTAACTTGTCAACTGCCTATCTGCAATAATCGGGTTGAAACAGTGAAATGAGCTGTCTTAATCTATTACTGAAAACCTTCAATAATCAATTTACTGTTTAAAAACAAGCTGAAAGTAAAGTACATGTAGAATTGAAAGCTTATACAGTACTTTATAAGCTTTATGTTGTGTATGTTGATTTATGAAGGGTGTTTGTGTGCTTTAGGGCTGCATAATTCATCAAAGGCAATTTTTATGCATAAAGGCCCTTTATGTCTACAAACTTGTTTACTGTACATATCCAAAGTTCACTAGCTACACAAAAATCACAGACAATTTAATCAGTGCGATTCTGAAATCAAAGATAGTCATTCAGTATGTTATGATCACCAGCAGTGTTGCTCTTGCAGGCTGTTGGAGAACACTCACACTCAACTGCACTACAAATCCCATCATGCACTTCAATCACACACCTGGCCCAGATCCCCCATGATTGCAAACACACACAGCTGAAGCTGTTCAGGACTAATTACATAGACTATTTATACACCTCTCAAATACACACACGTTGGTGAGTCTTGTTGGCTTATACCATAGACTGTAAAAGATATGGATGTAGTATTCGTGACGTCACCCATAGGTGTCTGAAGAACCCAAAAGAAGCTACCAGTAGGCGTGGCCAACCGTCACAATTTTGTTCGCGTGTCATCGCACCAACCGCGGGACACGAAACAAGGGAACAAGAGGCAGAGCGTGAGCGGAGCTACAGATGCCTGCTGGCATATTGCTTAGGCTGCCATTTTGCTTAGACAGACGCCTGCAGGCATTTTGCTTAGACAGGCCATATCATCTGATAATTGTAAGTAATTCCAAATGGCAACTGACTGTGTAAAGCCACATAAAACATCACAAAAATACGATGTATATGCCAAGCTCAGCGGCTAATTAGAATCAGCTAAGGTGAAGTGACGACGACCAGCGAGACCTAACTGTCACTCAAGAGACCACTCCCTTAATTATGCAAACTTAATATAGCCTAACATAAAGGAAACGGATGAGTTATGAAAAAATTCACCCCCTCAAAGTTGTCTTGAAGGGTAATATTAGCTATATGAACCAAAATCGTTCTTTGTACCAGGCTGTAAACACCTTTTTTTAAAAATGGGGTCAATCGAAATTTGCTTCATATGGAGCCAGGACTAGTGGAATTTTGCTGAATTACAGTTTCTGTTACTTCCGTATTGGCTTCCCGAGGAAGAGGGGGAGGTTGCCGCTTGGGTTATACCATGTACCATTACGAAGCGTTATACGGTCTAGTCTTTCTGTGTTTGATCTTTGCCTGGTTTTCCGTTTTTGATTTTTTGCCGCCTGTACCGACCACTCACCTGTTTTTTGTTATCCTGGATAAACTTTATGCTTCTGTGTTGACCACTGCCTGTCTGACTACTCTTATTAATAAAGAACTACATGTGGATTCTCAACTTCGTTGTTCAGCATTTCACAGTTACACTGTGATTTTGCCGTGATTGTTTTCATTGCTTCTCAGTGATCTACATCTTGGTGTTGATGCTAAATCTTAAAGTATGTGAAAATACCACAATTAATGTTGATTTTACTCCAAACTCACCTCAAAACTTTAGTTGAATATCTGAAATAAATCTTTCTGTGAGATGATTCCATAGTTTTGTGTTTACTAGTCACATTGAATCAATAAAGGTAATTAAAATCTGCTTGATTTTCTGAGTCTCTTCTTTGTGGCGTATTTGCAGTCTCTGCACGAGAGCGCCCTCTGGCCTTTAGAGGAGATTCACTGCTGATCACAGAGCCGTTTCCCTGACAAGATGTGCATGAGAATCACAGCTTTTGCTTAATTATTATTTTGATTTCTTTTCAATTTATCATGCACCTTCTTAAATTATCGATCGGTTTTTATAAGTAGAGCATTTTGGTCAATTTCAGTTATTGCTGCTATACTGTGTACGTTATAATTAAACAACACAAGACAACTAAACTATATTTATTGATAATAGAATAAAAAAATTGCACTCTCACAAATTTCAATGGCTGCTTCATTCCCTTCAAACTGAAGCGCTTGCGGTACCTGTGAGCTGGTGTTTTTCATAAGATACAGATTTGTGAATGTATCATTTTATGAGTATCGTTTCCAGTGTTTTTTTAACTACTTTATTCTATTCAAAGTAACATTTAGGGATGCAAAAGCTTTGGATGATATTGCATGTGCTGGATGATTGGCTTCCAATTCCTGATCATTTTATTTAACGACACCTCACAATTTATTTACTTTCTGTGTTCTAAAATATTTGTTAAACACATTTTTTATCAAATAAAAACATAAATACATGTTAAAACTCTTATGTTAGAATATTGTTTCGAAAGATGTACATGAGAATAACAGCTTATGCTAAACTGAGATTTTGATTTATTTTCAATTCATCATGCAGCGCTAATTTAATTATTGGTCGGTTTTTAGGAGTATAACACTTTGGTCAATTTCAGTTATTGCTGCTATACTGTGTAAGTTATAACTAAACAACACAAGACAACTTCAATGTATTTATGAAAAAAAAAAAATTAATGGTGTAATGATAAAACAAAACTGCCCTCTCACAGATTTCTATTGCTGCTTCATTCCCTTCACTCTCGCAGGGCCCTTGAGCTGGTGTTTTTCATAAGATACAGATTTGTGACTCTATAATTTCATGACTGTATTTTCCAATGTTTTTTAACTACTTTATTGTATTCAAAACAACATTTAGGGATGCAAAAACTTTGGATGATATTGCATGAGTTGGATGATCGGCTTTCAGTTCCACTGAAACTCCTAATTTATTTACTTTCTGTGTTCTAAAATATTTGTTAAACACATTTTATATAAAATAAAAGCATACATACAGTATATGTTAAAACTCTTATGTTAGAATAAAGTGTCTATACCTATAACAGCCTATAGCATGAAGGAGTTGATCGAGAAATAAAATAAATCAATTAGTCAATGCATTAAGTTGCCTATTCATAAAGCAGGTTTAATTGATCCGATACTATTATAAGATTTTTATATTGTTTGTAAATCATAAAAATTGCACTATTAAATTGAAAGATTTACACTTTGCAGTATTAGATTGAAAGATCATATAAATACAATAACAGCCCGCAAACCCTCCATCAATATAGAAGTCACTGAAAATGAAAAGAAAAAAACTACACTGTAAAAAATGCTGGGTTCCACACAATTACTTCATGTTTTCATTCAAATATTGTTCTTTGACTTAGTCCCTTTAATTATCAGGGGTCGCCACAGCGGAATGAACCGCCAACTTATCTAGGATATGTTTTACACAGAGAATGCCCTTCCAGCTGCAACCCAGTACTGGGAAACATCCACACACACTCATTCACACACATACACTACGGCCGATTTAGTTTATTCAATTCACCTATACCGCATGTCTCTGGACTGTCTCTGGACATGCAAACTCCACACAGAAATGTCAACTGGCCCAGCTGGCACTCGAACCAGCGACCTTCTTGATTTGAGGCGACAGTGCTAACCACTGAGCCACAATGTCACCTACTTCATGTTTTCCCAACACAAATTAAGTTAACTTAATTGTTTTTACAAAAAAGTTTATTAAACATAAAACAATTAAATTGTCCCCCAAAAAAAACTCGAGAATTGTGTTGATTCAACTCATTTTACATGAGTAGTTTGAACAAGCAGTAAAAAAAAACATTTTTTGAGTGTACATGGTACTTAACTTTATCATTTATACAAATTAAACGGGATTAAACATAAAACAATTAAGTTGTGCCCCCCCAAAAAACTAAAGAATTGTGTTGTTTCAACTCATTGTAAACAAGTACACTGTAAAGGATAAATCCGTAAAATTTACAGTAAAAACCGGCAGCTGTGGTTGCCAGTATTTCACCTTAAAAAATACGGTACAAACCATAAAAGTAATCTCTCAATTTTACAGTAAATACTGTATTTCATTAATTTATAGAGGTAATTTGTCTGTATTTTGAATTACCAACATCTACACATCTTTTGTTACACAGATAGGCGCGGTAACACAGCCATATGCAGATGGTGATGAGAAAGTTACATAATGAACCAATGCTCATCACAAACAGTTTTTCTCACAAGCAGAAAAGTGTATCAGTTTATAGAAGGTGCTCAGTGTCATTTACACAGCTACTAAACACCAGTATGGTAACACGCATAAAATTAAAGTCATGAAATAAACATTGTTTATCAACATTAGATGTAACATAAACCTCTAATGTACATAACTGATAGAGAAACAACTAAAAAGATCCATATTTATGTCAACAAAAAGCATAAAAAGTGAGGTGCCATGCATGCGGGGAATTATAGGAAAGTCAATTTACGGTTATTCACTGTATATATTAAGGAAACATACTGTTAAACAGGTTATGGATTTTTACTGTAGAACTTTTACAGTTTTTTACCATTGAAATCACAGCCATTTTTTACAGTGTACTTTAAACAAGCAGCTAAAGTAATTTTTTGAGTGTCTGTCTTACATCTGTTGTCTGTTTACTTTTTTATTTTCTTTTTCTACCGATTGAGAACCACTGGTGTAAGAGATTTGTGTTGTGGATGTGCAATTCAGAGCACATAAATTAGGTTTAAGCAACTCAAATCCTGCTAGTTTTTACAAAAATCTAATGAAGGACATCAAATACTGAGAAATTCTCGGCTTCGTGCTAATTTAGCAGTCCAACTTTCCAACTGTAAGAATGAAAATTATCATATGCATTTGTTTACAGGGCAAATCATGAATTTTTCACCAAGAAGGTCCATACAGATTCCAAAGGCAGATACTGATCAGATCAGGGACTGGTGTGTGGACTTTGGGGGTTTTACAATGTGGTCACATGTTGATTGGTCAGTTTGTATGTCTCAGTATTTGGGCTTCGGTCACATGGTCTAGAAAGATACTAAATAGATGTTAAACTTTGCTCTGTCTCTTTTCCTGCTCTGCTCCTCTTCTGTTCTAGAGGCTATCTTCTCTGGCTACTGCTATCAGGCTCTCTTTGAGGCCTACTTACTGCTCTTTGTCTCTCCCCCTGTCTCCCCCTCTCTCTCAGGTTACTTTATTTTACATTTAAGCTGGGTACAATTAATATAATGTTTTTATCATTTTATGTATTATACTTTTATACAGTTATTTTGTAACTAATTCAGTAGTAACCATAGCAAGTTATTATCATTAAATCATTTCATTTTCAAGTATTTGTGAATTACTTTTGATTTAACATCAACACTTAATTGCTCCATATTGCAATCATATAATAGCAATGCTCTCCCACATTTTTAGCTATTAGTGTGGCCCTTATTTTCTGCTTTTGGTATAATATTGCAGACGGATGGTTTAACTAGAAGTCTACAGTTTTTCACCATTATACTGATCACTTAGTCTTTCAGCAAAACTAAAGTTCGAGCTGATGTAGTTAAAAAAAAAAACATTCTTTACACAACTCAAGCTGCTAATTCAATTTGCAGTGAAAATAAAATATTAAATTAGAAAAAAATGGTAAATGAAAGCTCACCAGTCCTCTCAAATTCACCACAGTCTACTCAACACATGCAGTTTTTATTGCGAACCTCAGGATCCATATCCCTCGAACACACATGTAATTACCTCATACAATGCTCATTTTCGCGCTACAAGAGCGGAATCTGCTTGGAATTAGTGCAGCTGCGTTGCTTAAATTGCAGGTTTAACATTTGATAAGCAGCTTGATTGGGCTCATTATACTTTCAGCGAGGAGGATCGTATTCCTGCTCCTTCTTCAGCTATGAGTTTGTAGCCCTGCAAATCCAACAGCCGTGGGTGAAGAGGCTCGAATCATTAACCGGCCGCGCTCTCCGTGATTATTCCAGACCTTTCTGCTACATTTCCTTGAAAATCTCTCCTGTCGTTTTTTTATACAGGGGAGGGGAAAGCATGGATGTGCTGGGAAGTCGGCGTCAGATTCGCATGGACAAACGCATTGTAATGAGTCTTGCCACTCTTTCGCAGTCGATCGCATTGTTGTGTTGCTTGACATGAAGAGCACATCTGTTGCTCATCGAACATCTGTACTCATTTGCATATTAATGAATAATTATGGTAATTTGATTGCCACTGACTCCTTGATTCCTGTGAAGTAAAAATCCACATCTTGTGCGGCCGTCGCTGGAGCATGAATCTAAATTTTTGGTCTTGGATTGATTTTTGATATAAGTTTTGTGCAGAAAGAAAAAAAAACATTAAAACTGCAATTGCACAATAATTCATTCATTTCCTTTTCCGCTTAGTCTCTTAATCAGGGGTCGCCACAGCGGAATGAACCACCAACTTAT
The DNA here is from genome assembly GCA_903798195.1 of Danio kyathit. Lineage (NCBI taxonomy): Eukaryota > Metazoa > Chordata > Actinopteri > Cypriniformes > Danionidae > Danio > Danio kyathit. The sequence continues at coordinate 35,005,948 of LR812528.1, read as the reverse complement.
CCAGCATATGTTTTACGTAGCAGATGCCATTCCAACTGCCCTTTCCCCCACAGTCCAAAGACATGCGATGAATTGAATAAACTAAATTGGCCGTAGTGTATGTATGTGAATGAATGAGTGTGTATGGGTGTTTCCCAGCACTACGTTGCAGCTGGATAAGTTGGCGGTTTATTCCGCTGTGGTGAGCTCTTGTGAATAAAGGGACTAAGCTAAAGGAAAATGAATGAATGAATTATTAAGTTGGCGGTTCATTCCGCTGTGGCGACCCCTGATGAATAAAGGGACTAAGCCGAAGGAAAATGAATGAATGAAGTTGGCAGTTCATTCAGCTGAGGCGATTCCTGAGGAATAAAGGGACTACGCCGAAGGAAAATGAATGAATGAAGTTGGCGGTTCATTCTGCTGTGGCAACCCCTGATGAATAAAGGGACTAAGCTGAAGGAAAATGAATGAATGAAGTTGGCGGTTCATTCCACTGTGGCGACTCCTGATGAATAAAGGGACTAAGCCAAAGGAAAATGAATGAATGAATGAAGTTGGCAGTTCATTCCGCTGTGGCAAGCCCTGATGAATAAATAAATATATTTAAAAATATATATTTAATAATAATAGTAATAATAACAATAATAATTGTCATTGTTGCTATTAATATAACAATTATTATTATTATTATTATTATTATTATTATTATTATTATTATTATTATTATATATCATCCATGAATATATACATGTATTACAATAATAACAACAACAACAACTAAAACAACTATTATTATTATTATTATTATTATTATTGTTATTATTATTGTTATTATTATTGTTATTATTATTAATATTATTATTATTATTATTATTAATCAACCATTAATATATACATTTATAACAACAACAATATTAATAATAATAATAACAATAATAATATAATAATAATAATCATCATCATTATCGGCGTTGTTATTATTATTATTATTATGAAAAATAATTATATAGCTTCAATATTGTCTGGCAGAAAAAAAGTATTAAATAATAATAATAACAATAATAATAATAATAATAATAATAATACATTTTATAATGTTTATTTTCATGTAGAATTATTTATACCAACAACAAATTAATAATAATAATACTACTAATACTAATTGTTATTATTGTTGTTGTTGTTGTTGTTGTTGTTATTATTATTATTATTATTATTATTATTATTATTATTAAGCTATAAAAATAAATAAATAAATAAAAAAATAACTGAAAACTGAACACTAAAGTTTTATTTTCACATATTTCATATTATTTTAATTTGACCTTTTAGGGTTTAATACATTTTAGAGTTATAATACAATTAGTTCTATTATAACATGTGTATTGATATTTGGACTGTAGACAAAAAAAGTTGTGCAAAATGCTATACAGTACTACTATAACACAGTATAGTCACCACACAAGCAAATTAGCCAACGATCCAGTATTGCTGAAACATCTCTCATTCACCAATGATGGATGATTCTCGCTCCATCACTGAGACGTGAAGTTCCGCACAGCATGTCAAAATCAATCCCCCTGAGCTCCGAGACCCCGAGGGCACAATGGCAGACCTCAAACACCTCCGCATTACACGCACTTCAAATATTCTATCTTAATGCAGCACAAATACTTGAGCCGTATTTTAAATGGTAATGAGCTGAATTTATATACAGTGCATTTTTCTTCTTTTATTTGTTTTTTTTTTTCTTTTTTCAGGACGTCTTAGAGCACTCCAGATGCCCCTGAATAGAATGGCGAGTTCAGCACCGCAACCAAAGCGAGGTAAAGTGTGATTTAGATGATTCAGAATGAAAGGATCAGTAGGGAGGCTGGATTTCAGAGGATTTGAGCCAGGAGTGTGTGTATGTGTGTGGCTCAGGTGAACAGCTGCACAACATGCTGGAATCTCATTAGTGCACTTCTGCTCTTTTGGTTTAGAGCTAGATAAATCAAACGGATTCTGTAACACAAAACAAAACAATAATAACTGTTCTGAGTTCTGAACATCGTATTAATATATATATATATATATATATATATATATATATATATATATATATATATATATATAAATGGCTATACTGAAACTGTATAATGATGTATTGCATCCTTACAGTATATCATCCTATCATTGTTTTAGTTTAGCATGAACGTGAAATTCTTGAAACTTAGAATGTTTTGTGCAATGAATTTAAAACCAGATCTATATAATATTATAGAGGTGTGAACCTACACTGGTCTCACGGTTCGATTTGGTTACGATTATCATGCCATCGATTTGGTTCAATTCGATATCTCGGTGCATCACGGTGCACTGACGATGCTTTCCAAACCCAATTTTATATTTTCTTCACAGCACAGCAATTCTTGTATTAAAATGTATAAATATATTTATATTTATATACTATTTGTAATACAATTTTGTCCTTTAATGCAAACAGTCAGATATATGAACTGTACCTTTATAAACTCCAGTACATGCACAGAACAACCCGAGCATTTATAGCAAATAAACAAATATAAATATGCTGCTCGCTTTCTGAGCCTTGTCTGGCGATTTGTTTCTTACACCCCTTTGATTGGTCACGCGCTCAACATAAAGATCTGCGATTGGCTCTTAAGCGCTGGCGCTCTGCACCGATGATAAACACTGATACACGGCAGGGCAGCGGCGATCACAGCTGATCCATGGCACTGGATCCATGATAGACGCGGTGGGGGAAACTCTGCAGACACTCGCTCGAGTCTGTATCCAGAAGTAACACTGTAACAGCCGAGAGGAGATGAAAAGTCACGCCAGCAGGTCAAATGGGCCACAGTGAGAGAGAGAAAAGAAGTACGTTCATTTTCTCAATCGCAGTGAAATAGGGGCTTCTGCTGTAAGTGTCAGTGAAAGACTGTTCAGTAAACACACACGCAGAGAAATTGTGAACATTTTCTGATTTTTTTTAGTTGAAGTGTTTTAAATACTCGCGCTCGCCACACTCGCTTATAGTAAGCTACAGAAACATAGCGGATATGAGATAAATGACGTCAGTACATAATAACCGGTTTTGATTATTACTGAACCGATACCAAATTGTCCGTGTCTGCATCGCGGTGCACCGAAGAAACAATTAATTTTGACACCCCTATAATATAATATAATATAATACAATATAATATAATATAATATAATATAATATAATATAATATAATATAATATAATATAATATAATATAATATAATATAAGAGCAATATCACACCAGTAGTAGTGCGATATGGCTGTATATCGGCACTTGTGGGAGGTCACAGGCTGAGTGCCTTAGTGTCCCACCAGTGACGATATACAGCCACATTGCACTGCTATTTGTTTATACAACAGTTTGACGGCATAATCGTGTATATAAAATAGAAAATCAAACGGAGAGTCTAAAAATCCTTTTGTATGAGGAACTACTTTCTTTCGCCATTCATTCACATCTGCAGCTGATGTCAGAGCAGCAGGAACCATTGCTACTTCACCGATGTCACTTTAGAATTAGTATTTGAATGATTCTCTAGCGTAATGTCTAAAGTGATGACAAAACAGGTTATTTTGCTCACATTTTAGGATTATAAGGCTGAACAGCATGAAATGCCATCAGTCTAGAGACATTTTCAAGTATTTCTCTGTTGCAATCGGGAGATCACAATAATTAACCCTGAAAAAGCCAAAGCAATGCAAACACTACCAGATTACTGTTGTGTTTACGATAAGGAAAAACGCTAAACACACTGCAAAAAATGCTTTTCTTATTTAGATTTATCTAACAATATCTAACAATTCTTAAATCAAGAAGCATTTTCTAGACAAGCAAAACATATTGTCTTGTTTTCAGAAATAATATGACAATATTAAGTTTTTCCCTAATACAAGCAAAATAATCTGCCAAAATAATCTTGTTTTTCCTTTCTAAATAAGATTATTTTGCTTACCCCATTGGCAGATTATTTTGCTTGTTTTAAGGAAAAACTCACTTAATTAATAATTAACTTAATCATTTAAAAACTCATTATTTCTTAAAACAAGACATTATGTTTTGCTCGTCTAGAAAATGCTTCTCAATTTTAGAATTTTTAGATATTTGGGCTAGAAACATTTTTTTTGTAGTTCACATGTGGCCATTTCTCCTTTTTTCTTTTACTGAACTAGCTAATGAAAACAGGAGACGCATTAGAAATAGATGATGAACCAAAAAGTAACTCAGGGTTATACAAAAAGTAGCCAAAACAAAATACATACATTCCTCATATGTGAGTCCCATCTCACACTCACTACATTATTACACTACACAGCACTACAACATACAAAAGAGAGAGAGATTGACTTAGAAAGTTACTTACCAGTTTTATAATGAATTGATCAGCTGTAGTTTGAAATTACGCTTAGTTTTTCTTCTCTAAAGGCTTAATATGCGGTCTTGGTCGCCATCTTGTGGTGGAACATCAACCGTCTTTGCTCTGATTAGTATGACAAGCTGATAGATGCCGACATGCTGTATCTCCGAAATTATAAATATTTAAAATAAGCACTATCCTTATAAATAAACTGCATAGTTGCAATCTAAACAACAACATTCTCGCCTAAAAAAAGCCTCAAAAGTACATTATTGTCCAACAGCTGCAATATTTGTCAAACTGTACTGTTTATTGATCTGCTGTCACTCTACGAGGGCGGAGTAATACAGAAGGGTGAGAAGGCTGTACGAGTGCGCTTATTGTGAAAATATTGCATGGCTATCAGCCAATCAGATTCTAGAACCAGAGAGAACTGTTGTATATAATATAATATAATATAATATAATATAATATAATATAATATAATATAATATAATATAATATAATATAATATAATATAATATAATATAATATAATATAATATAATATAATAATTCAATTAACAAAATAAAATAAAATAATTTCCCATTTATGCCAATGCAGTCAACTAAATCAATATAAAATAAAAGCACGCAGGCAGACCAATCTTCCCTGCAATTGCCGTTATTCACCGATCTAGTCTCTGATCTCATCAAGAAAAATGTGAATTCAGCGTCTCGGCTCTTCTAAACAGATTGCTGGAGCATATGGGTTGTAATGAATCCTATTGTACAGGAGACTGCAGTCAGAACGAATCACAGCCTCATTCACACAAGACTCTGTTAGACTGACTAAACTCCATTCAGGCAGCGTAAAAAACAGCGCTCGCTTCCAAAAACTCCAACAAGACAGACAAAGATGCTGCTGTGAGAGGCACGGTTTGCTAGTTTGAGCTCTTTAATCTGCTTTTAAGGTAAACACTGGAAGTGAATAGGTTAAAAAATATGAACTCCTCGCCATACTTTCACTGTTGATTGATTACATTAGGTATTGTATTATTATTTATTTTTTGAATTTTAAGTTTTCTAGAACGTAAATATGCAAATGATGCGTAATTTGCATACATTTCTGGATAAAATCAGGTTCAAAGGTTTTTTTTGTTTAAGATTTTTTTCATTTGTGAAAGTTAAGGGTTCTAGATTGTAAATATGCAAATTATAAATTTTTAAAGAAAAGTGTGCTAATTTGCGTACATTTGAAGCACAAAAAAATAATGACATTGCTTAAAGTCAGGTTCAAAACTCTTTTTTAAGAATTAAAGGTTTTTACAGATGGGATTTGAGACATCTCTACAGGATCAATTCATCTCACATGAAAAAAATACTGTAGTAATTTACAGTAAATACTATTGAACAATAATAGTGAACAATAATATAGTAAATAGGTGAATAGAATAAGCTAAATTGGCCGTAATGTATGTGTGTGAATGCATAAGTGTTGGGTTGCGGCTAGAACGGCATCCCCTGTGTAAAACATATGCTGGATAAGTTGGCGGTTCATTCCACTGTGGTGACCCTGATTAATAAAGGGACTAAGCTGAAAAAAAATGAATTAATAAATGAATATAGTAAATACTGTATATATTACACTGTAAAAACTGCTGGGTTCCACACAATCCCTTCATGTCATCCCAGCGCATATCGATTAACTTGATTTTTATGATTTTAAGTTGATTGAACAGTTGTCCCCAAAAAACTCAAGAATTGTGTAGTTTAAATTGGTTTAAATGACCAAAAATATGTTTGAAGTGCATAGAATTAATACTATTTGTTAATGAATACACCAGCACACAGTAGCACATAGTAACTACAGTGATCTGATCAACTCTACTTAATACTGTAAGAATACTTTAGTTTTTGTACTACAGTAAACAGTTTTGGTATTGTAGTATAAGATAGTTGCAGAAAACTACAGTATTGGACCATTTGTTTATATTACTATAGATGTTCTGTTTAATTCCAGTGCTTTACTATAGCATGGTCCAAAAACACTGTAGTTCTTACTGAAAATCACTATAGTTAATATAATATAATATAATATAATATAATATAATATAATATAATATAATATAATATAATATTCATTCATTTTCTTGTCGGCTTTGTCCCTTGCGGGGTCACCACAGCGGAATGAACCGCCAACTGATCCAGCACGATTTTACGCAGCGGATGCCCTTCCAGCCACAACCCATCTCTGGGAACTTCCACACATACACATTCACACTCATACACTATGGACAATTTAGCTTACCCAATTCACCTGTACTGCATGTCTTTGGACTGTGGGGGAATCCGGAGCACCCGGAGGAAATAATATAATATAATATAATATAATATAATATAATATAATATAATATAATATAATATAATATAATATAATATAATATAATATAATATAATATAATATAATTGATATAATGTTTTATAATGTAATATAATAAGGCATAGTTCAGACAATAATGAGCAGCCAGAATATACATAAATAAATAAGGAAATAAATAAATTAATTAATTAATTAATTAATTAATAAGGTATGGACAAATTGTTAAAGTGCCACAAATGAAACTCTTTCAAGTCTATTTGGTATGTTTTCTCTATATTAGACTAAATAAACTTCTCATATTAATGTTAAGAACTTCAGATCTCAAACTTCAGACAAACTGTTTTGCCTGCAGTGTCTTGCCGTAATAGCATCTGCATGCTGGTGTTTCCCCTTCACCCATGCTAAGGATACTAGCAGAGGCAGGAGACGGACCTCTAGTCCAGGAATAACCCAGCATGCCTCCATCATCCATCAAACTGGCAAAGTACAGCACACAGGAGAGACAATGTCCGCTCTAGTTAAGAAGCCAGGGCACTTAGAGGATTAGTTCACCCAAAAAATGAAAGTTCAGTCGTTTTTACTTGCTCGGTTACAGACGCGAATGGTTTTCTTTCCTCTGTGGAACATTAAAGTGTTGGAGCTGGAGATTTCGAAGCCTCATTAATTTGTCCGTGACTCCTTAACGAATCAGTTTTTGTGCATATTGACTTTAATTTTGGACTGTCAATAGAACAAAATTATTATATGATATCTATTGTAAGATTTTAAATATTGCAAATGAATCATAGAAACCACTTTTATGATCCATTATTAAACTTAAAAAAAAAAGTTGACTCCACTTAAAATTGTCAGGCAACTTGCTGCACAGCTTTTTTTTTGAGTTGAGTTAACTTTAAACGCAAGTACTGCACTTGACTCGATTTAAGTTAAGTCAACTCAAGCTCTGAAGCAAGTTGTCTTACAATTGCAAGTTGAGTCAACTTTAAGTCAAGTTGAGTCAAGTTTTTTTACACTGTATTCACTTTTTCAATAAATCTAAAAGAACAACATATAATACTTTTTAAAAAGAAAAAAACTTGCTAATAAAAAAACTATTAAAGTGAATTTGTTTGTTCACTACAAGCAAAAGGCCACATTCAACAATAATTTAATAATGGCTACAACAAATGATGAAATATTGATACAGAATGTTTACATTTTTCAGTAAAAATGTATATAGTTAAATATTTATGTGTATGAATTGGGAGATATATATATATATAAAAGGAAATAATATTAAGGTAATGATATAACGTTTAAAGCATGTGTCAGGGATTTGATTGGTATTGAATAATTATCAAACATAAATAAAGTTTAAACAAAAGTCAGAAAATGTCCAGATTATCAAACATATCTAAACTAATAAGTTTACATGATGTATTCATACCACAATGCATGCAAACTCTAATATTTTAATGATATTCTTAACTTGAAATATTTTTCTCATATTAATGGGTATTTGCCAAAGTAATTCACATTTCTGAATATTCATGACTCAAAATTCTGAATGCATTACGAATCGAGAAATGATTCTGCATCGATTATCCGAATGCATTGAGATTCTCTCTTGAATCGATTCTGAGTTGCCACCAGATGGCGTTGTATGTTTTATAAACAGCCACACTTTGCCAATCCTTACACATAACACTTAAATGTAAAACAATCATTAATGATTTAGTGAAAATGTTAAAGTGAACTACAAGTGTTCATAGTGAGCTGTGTTTACATTAAACACGTTGAATAAAATCTGTTGTGCAAGTACATTTGTACATTAAGGCTGCGTCCGAAACCGCATACTTCCATACTATACAGTACGCTAAAATCAGTATGCGAGCCGAGTAGTATGTCCGAATTCTTAGAATTCGAAAATCAGTATGCGAGAAGTACCCGGATGACTTACTACTTCCGGCGAGATTCTGAAGTGCGCATCCCATGGACGCTGCGCTATCCCATGATGCCCCGCGAGAGAATTTATGAATGGACGTGAAGCGACGCAACTGACGCAGGTAGGTCACGTGACCATGACAAAATGGCGGATGTAGTACGTCCGAATTCCATTCATACTGCTCACATTCATACTGTATAGAACGTACTTTTCTAACGGCCGAGTAGTACGTTTAAATTCAAATGCAGTTCCTACTGAATAGTAGGCGGTTTCGGACGCAGCCTTACAGTACATCACCAAAAGCTATTCTTCATGCTCACTAAGAGTGTATACAATTAAAAACCAATCTATAGCGCCATCTGCTGTTAAAAACTAAACTCAGAATCGATTCCAAAGAGAACAAGCAGCGATGAAAGGGACCTCGCACCTGGGCTCACCATCGCCCAGTGGCCTTAAGATAACAGAGAACAGTGGACAATATTAATTTAAGCTGATATATATGAAAAAAATAAACGAAGAAAATCCCATATTTGTGCCAACTTTCTTTTGTCAGCAGGTGATGCTATGACTGTGACTCAATATGGACATGTAGATGTCTTCAGGAGAGGAATCTCATTGAACCTGAATTTTCAAGCAGATCAGAAATTGTGTGGCTGAGTTGTAAGTATTTCCTAGTCCATGGCGAAACACTGCACTTTGTTAGTCCACCACGGACCTGCCCTTCCACGAAAACTCTAGATCTTCGGAGGTCTTTGGATTAAACTGACAAAACTTGTATGCGATCTGATCAAATTTGTAGGAGGAGTTGTCACTTCCTGTTGCCAGCAGGTGGTGCTACAACTGTATCTGGATATTGGCATGTAGACATGTTCAGGGCAGGACTGTTATCAAACATGTGGATGTTGAAGCAGATCAGACAATGTATGCCTGAGTTATAACAACTTCCTGTTTCCTGTTTTGTGGCGAAGCATCAAAGTTTCTGAGGCCGCCACAGACACGCCCTTCAATGAAAACTTTAGACCTTCACAATTTAACCTCGCCAAGGCCTTCAGATGACAATACCTAATTCTGGTGTTGATCTGATAAAATCCTTAGGAGTTTGTTAAAATACACCTTTTTGGCACAGGAAGTTACAAATATCCGACTTCCTGTTGGGTTTGAGATTTTGCTCCAGGAGACTTTTTTGTAGATATTGGCATGTTTGATGTGTGTGTCAATTTTTGTATGTGTGCATGAATCGTAGCTCGGGGGTCACTCTCTCAAATGTGTACACCCACTTCTGAAACCTATAACAAATGTACATTTTTGCCACTTCTGGTGTGTGTGCAAAGTTTCGTGAGTTTTCAATCATGTTTAGATCCTCAAAATCTTGATTCATTCTGGAGAAGAAGAAGAATAAGAAACGGAGCAATTCCAATAGGGCCTACGCACCGTTCCGGTGCTCGTCCCTAATCACAATGCACTCTAATAATCTAGGTATTATTTCCACCCAGTGGTGGAAAGAGTACTGAAAAATCCAATTAATTAATTTCCCAAAGATGTAGTGCAAGTAGAGTAAAAGTATCTGTTGTAAGTATTACTCAAAGTATGAGTAAAAAGTAGCCCTTTCAAAAGTACTCAAGAGTAGTGAGTAATGAGTATTACACTGTGAATGTTGATGCGTTTACATGCAGTTTGTGTGAAAACGTAACATTCTGTAGTGCATTTAATGATTGTTGAAGGCCATTTGATGATTTTCATTGTCATTGAGTCTTTGCGTGTAAAAATTTTGGACATCTTGGACATTTTCCAAACATTTGAAATTGTTCATTATGATGCACAATTATTATTATTTTATTGGACTGGAATCACAGGACAGATTTTTCACCATTTTGCCAATCCCCATAGACAATACAATCAGCAGGCACACACCGTTATAAAACGTTAATATAAGGTTAGATTTAAGTCAAGACATCAGGTGACTAAAATTCAATGTCTGGCCAGCGTCTAAGGACAACGTTATTTTGATCCCCAATAACAACATCAAATGACGTTGATATTTGGTTGATTTTAGGTTATGTTGGAAAGTGACCAAAATCCAACAGCGATCCAACATCTTAAACCAACATCATATTGACGTCAAATACTGACATTTATTCGTCAGGTATGGCAACCAAAATCCAATGTCTGATAGTGGTAATGTCCACACAACGTCAAGCTGTAACATCATTAGACGTTGAATTTAGGTTGGATGTTGGACTTTGACATCGGCCTGACGATCATTTCATTTGCAAACAAAACGCAATGTCCCCACGACATTGGGGAACATCAGTCTAACGTCATGTTGAAGTCTATTTCGGTCATCATACAGTAAACATCTGCCATCTTCTCATCAGTGACATGCATCTAAATAGTCTCTGGGTCAATGCATGTAAAGATTTTGTACATCTTCTTGGACACTTTTAGTGCTTTTTAACAGTTTGCTGCAATTATAAATCGCCCATGTCTTGAGGTAGTTTATTATGATGCGATTTACTTTCTATGTGCGATTTGATTGGACAGGAATCACAGGACTGATTTTTCTAATCCCCATAGACAAGAAAAAATAAAGTAGAGACTGCAGGTTGAAGGAAAGTAGTGGAGTAAAAGTACAGATACTGCACTAAAAATGTACTCAAGGGAAAGTAAAAGTACACAATTTTAAAAAGACTTAGTAAATGACAATTTCTGAGAAAAACTACTCAATTACAGTAGTTTGAGTATTTGTAATTTGTTACTTTACACCCCTGAAAATGACACACATACACGCACACACCTGACAGACTTGTGCTTGACAGGAGACATAAGAAGCGAAACATGAACATCATGCCGGACAAGGGAGGAGACAGATCGAGCAAAGGAAGAATGACAGAGCGAGAAAAAGAGTCAGGAGATAAGATATGAGACAGACCCCGGCGAAGGCTGATCCCGTCGTGAGCAGTTACAGACGTTTCATTCACACTGACAGGACATCACCCTATTAAAGTGGAACAAGATGCCCAACTCCTCACAAAGGTGCCTTTCAGGATCTCAAAACACAAAATATAAGTCAAAATCATTCCAGTTCTGTAATACAAACAGCGTACATTCAAAAAAAAAAGGATTGTGCCAAGGAGAGAGATGCAAGGGATGCTAGAAAACATATCCCTGTAGCTGATGTTCATGACATGCGTTCACCTCAGAGATAGCCGGGTGGAGGTGGAGCCAAGCTTACCTTTGAGAGGCCACCCTGTAGAGAATTTAATAAAGCGTGAAAAAGAGCGACAGGGATTTGCACCTGCAAACGGCGACAGATCTCCCCCCTCCGGACAAGGCCAACCTGTGCTGTTCCCAGATAAGAACTATCTGGCAGCAGTAAGCCGGCTGCATATCGCCACTGTCAGATCAGCTATGGCTGTCGTACTGGAGGATATGGGTCTCTGTATATTGCGCATTATATAAGCCGAGAACAGAAAAAAAATCATAACCAATACAAATTTATCTGACACCAGAACCTGATCCTACATGTTTCTAAGGGTTCTTTCACACTAGAGAAGAGGTGGGCAATTTAGGTCCTTTTAAGTTTAGCTCCCTCTCTAATTAAACACACCTACCTGTAATTCTAACCCTTGTGTATTGTTCAAAATTACTACCCTTTCTTTATGTGTGAGATGAAAATATCTACTACGTTACAAATGATCAAATGTATCAGATTTAAAAAAAAATATATATATATCTTTTTTTGCATAAATCTGTTAATTAACCTCAGCATTGTTCAAAACTAGCACTAAATGTTGGTGTTTTTTTTTCTTCAAGATTTTGTCTCTTTAATTGGCAAGTATATGATGCCACTAATTTGGAGGGGGAAACACAAAAAATGGCTTCTTTTAAACTATGTTATTTGGTGAATAAAGCCCCGCCTACTAGTACAGGGGCCAATCATCGATCGCTATATGGTAAATAAAGCCCACCTTCTACTACAGCCAGACATATCACCCTGCAGCCCAAGACCGGTTACTCACTGAAGCTAAGCAGGGCTGAGCCTGGTCAGTACCTGGATGGGAGACCACGTGGGAAAACTATGGTTGCTGTTGGAGGTGGTGTTAGAGAGGCCAGCAGGGGGCGCTCAACCTGTGGTCTGTGTGAGTCTTAATGCCCCAGTAAAAGTGAAGGGGACACTACACTGTCAGTGGACGACGTCTTTCGGACCACTCTCTGTGGTCATTAAAAAAAATCCCATGACACTTCTCGTAAAAAGTAGGGGTGTAACCCCGGTGTCTTGGCCAAAGTCCCTCAATCGGCACTTACCCAGCATGGCCTCCTAATCATCCCCATCCACCAAATTGGCTCTATCACTCTCTTAACTCCACCAATAGCTGGTGTGTGGTGAGCGCACTGGCGCCGTTGTCCTGGATTGCATTCGCTAACTTGCAAATTATGTATTTAATTGTGTTTTGTTACTTGTAATCGCTCCACGCGGCTTGTACTGTATCTGGTTAACTCTTTATATTCATATATTGAATTGTATATTGACGTCTGAAGCTACGTTGTAAATGTGACGCGTACCGCTTCGTTTATGGATCTAAATCATACCTGCCAACACTCCCGTTTTTCCCGGGAGTCTCCCGTATTTCAGACCCATCTCCCGTATTGTTCTGTCTCTCGGAAAACTCCCGGAATTCAAACCCCCCCGCGGTCCTCAGCATTTTGGTACAGTCCGGCGTGAAACCAGGTGCATGTGCGTGCGCAACCTTCCTGCTCTACAGTTCGCGCGCCTACATCTATAGCCCCCCCATCCCCCCCCCCCCCCCCACCCCCCACCCCCCACCACCACCACCCCAACCCCCCCCCTTCAGTTTGCCTCCCAACCCCCGGCCTCCCTGAATTTATGAACCAAATGTTGGCAGGTATGATCTAAATGCGTTTGTGAGCTCGCAATCCACTGCCGTTTGCCGTTGCTATGGCCACCATCAGCTGTTCCTACATACGTGCGGCGGTCAAGTTTCATTGTGGATTAATACTGAAAGTGTGTCACTGTTTTTACTTATGGTTAAGAATAGAGCAATATGCTGGTGTTAAACTGCATTGCTTTAATGCACTCCTGCACTGGGATCACACATACACTCTGCACTCTGACTACTTCAAAATTGTTGATAAGCCGTGGTGGGCAATTCTCTGTCTCGCGCTGAATGCAGTCGACCGATCACAACAGACCGGGTCATCGGACCAATCAGTGCAGATTACCGTCGTGCTAAGGAGGGGTTTGGGAATCGCTGAACAAATCATATGGGAGTCGTTGGGATAATTAGGTAAAAATAAATTCATATTATAAGACAATGAAAGTGTTTTTTTGACCTTGCATGCCTATCGGACTCTTGTTGGAGACACCTCAAACCAAAATATGACCCTTTTAATGCATAATAGGGGCTATTTAAAATTTGTTTCCAAAAAGTATTTTAAGTACTTAAAGTAAAAGTACTTTAAGTATTTTCCCAAAATATGTGTCAAAATAAGATTTGTCATCAAAAATCATTACATTTGCTGAAGCACAGAGCAATCTGTGGGCAAATTAAGACTAAAAAGCACTCTATAGTGGATGGTGAATGAACGAATTAATAGAATCAAATAAACTAAGAGAGGAAGGTCATATGGGTTTGGAACACGAGAGGAAATAAACAATGAAAGCATTTTCAGTCAAGAGTGAATCACTCCCTAATATCTATAGAAAATAACACACTATGTTCCAAGCTATATATACAGTGACATCCTTTACAAAGAGCTACTGTACACTGTGTTTCCAGCCATTTTTGCTTGAAAACCATCATTGACTGAAGAAAATAAATACATTGAGTCTTTGAAATGCTCTGAAACTCTTGGTCTGGCCTTGGCTAGATGTCTTGACCAATTTAGAGCACATTTAACCTGTCAAAAGAAAGTACACCTTTTCTCTCATAAACCACACACATAGCTAAAAGCCTTCAGCCTGCCTTGAAAACAGAGGACATGGGTCAAGCTACCAAGAGAAAAATCTGCTTAATGCTATGATTAATGGTGGTGCTCATTTAAATGTAAAAAAAAAAAGTGTACAAGCCCTGGGGAAGAACTAAAAGATTAAGAAATCACAAGACTTCAAAGAGCATATCCAAATTACTATTGTACACACACAAATATGACATTCGCATCAGCATTGAGGTGTTAATTGTAGATCAAGTTGTTGTTAATCACATTTAACCCAATGTAACTGTTATTTTTAAAAGTCAACATGAAACCAGTTGACCCTGACTGCACTTTTATAATCTAATCAACTACAGATGGATAAAATTAAGTCTTTGCATACATTCTTCTCATTAAATATCATTTTAGTCATGTCAGACTATGAAATTAAAACGCTGTGAACTCTGTTTGCCACTGATGCGCATAATGGCTTTACAACAGTGTCTAAACCAATGCAATGTTAAAAGCATATCATTAATTAGCATGTTTCCCATTTTAGATGCTAAAATGCTAAAAGGTTGAGTTCACAATCACAGCAAATATACCAGAAAAAAGAAAATCGCCAACAATAATGTACCACAAATTAATTAACTTAATATTATTATTATTATTATGTTTCTTTTTAAAGGTTCTTAATGTTGCTAATTAGTGCCATAACCATGCTGACAATTTTTTTAATCATAAAATCTGATTTTTAAGGCACTTTTTCTCTGTGATAGTCCATATGCAAATACATTACCTGACAAAAGTCTTGTCACCTATCCAAGTTTTAGGAACAACAAATAATAACTTGACTTCTAGTTGATCATTTGGTATCAGAAGTGGCATATATGAAAGGCAAAGGCCTCTAAGATTATGCTTATTTTACCAAAATAAAATATGATCATGCCTTGATTTTTAATTATTAAATTAGGACAGTAAGATCCGACTTTGCTTAGACTAAAGTCTTGTCACTTAACAGAAATAATGTACAGTTTAGAATATAAAGTCATGATGCAGTGGAAAAATAATTAATTTTGTGTATGACTCCCATGAGCTTGGACGACAGCATCCATACATCTCTGCAATGACTTAAATAACTTATTAATAAAGTAATTTGGAATGGCGAAGAAAGTGTTCTTGCAGGACTCCCAGAGCTCATCAAGATTCTTTGGATTCATCTTCAATGTCTCCTCCTCCATCTTATCTCAATCATGTTCATGTCTGGTGACTGGGCTGGCCAATCCTGGAGCATTTTGATCTTATTTGCTTTCAGGAACTTTGATGTGGAGGCTGAAGTATGAGAAGGAGCGCTATCCTGCTGAAAAATTTGCTCTCTCCTGTGGTTTGTAATATAATAGGCAGCACAAATGTCTTCATACCTCAGACTGTTGATGGTGCCATCCACTCTCACATGATCCAATACTGAATGTAACCCCAAACCATGATTTTTTCCTTCACCAAACTTGACTGATTTCTATGAGAATCTTGGGTCTACGTGGGTTCCAGTAGGATCTTCTGCAGTATTTGTGATGATTGGGATGCAGTTCAACAGAGGATTCATCTGAAAAATCTACCTTCTGCCACTTCAGATCAACTGAATGTCAAGTTATTATTTGTTGCTCTTCCAACTGGTATCAATGACAAGACTTTGTACAGTGTACATATCTATATGTAAATAAATAATGCAAATCAACAGTGTTTGTTATCCACAGAGGGTTAAAAAGTATAAAGGCACAGCCCTTCTGACGTGTTTTCAAAACAGGTCAGATATATAATTTTTTTTAAATCACAGGATACAAATAATGATTAAAACCAACAACAACAGCAGTGTTTCAGAAACAACACTTTTTTGCACAAAACTACACAATTAGCCATTTCAAATGGGTAAAAAGCAAATAATCAAAGGCTTCCAAATGAAAGCTGTGAATAAACATTTCTGTGTGCAGATGTACCTCCGCATACCCTTTTGTGTGTCCACACTCACCTCAGTTAAGAAAATAACAGTGTGTTACCGAGCACTTCCCCACGCCATCCGGGAAAAGTGAGAGTATTTTAAGCGGAATGGCTTTTACTCAACCTGCAGGCCATGCACATAATGATGCACTGTAGTTTTCCTTTTAAGCGTCCCTGACCATGCATTTGACAAGTGACAAGCAGCATTTGCTGTTAGTCAGAGCAAGCCACTGTCAGCAAAACCACTGTGACACAACACTATTCTCCAAGCTATTGCGAATGGCTCCTTTTCTCACTGGGTACTAATTTAATAGACAATTAGCACAGTTCCAATTGAGTAATTAGGCAAAACGTGCCTTGAGTGTCATCTTAAAGAAGCACCACAAAAGAAAGTCCTACAGGAATCCACTTAATGGAATAGTTCACCCAATAATAAACATTCGGTCTTCATTTACTCATTCTTCAATTGTTTCAAACCAGTTAAAGTTTCTTTCTTCTGTTGAACACAAAGAAAAATACACTGATAAACAGACGTTGACTTCCATAGTATGTTTGATCCCATTACGGATGTCAATGTCTGATTTCTTCCAGCATTATTCAGAATATCTTGTTTTATGTTCAACAGAAGAACAAAATTCATATTTAG
>LR812528.1:34916205-34983705 GCA_903798195.1 Danio kyathit | reverse complement strand
TCTTTTTCGAAGGACATCCTGGGATTTTTAATAACCAGAAAAGACGGCGCTCACTGAGCAGTATAGAGTCCCCGTCACTATACTGGGGCATTAGGACCCACACAGACCGCAGGTTGGGCGCCCCCTGCTGGCCTTACTAACACCACTTCCGGCAGCAATCTAGCTTTCCCATGTGGTCTCCCATCCAGGTACTGACCAGGCGCAGCCCTGCTTAGCTTCAGTGGGCGACCGTGTGAGAGTTGCAGAGAGCTAGCTGCCGGCTTGATTGTTTGATTGGCCTAATTGTATACTGGTTGTTTGTTGGTTGAATAATTGGTGTGTTTGTTGACTGTATATTAGTTTTTATTAATCCATAGAATTTTTACACCAGCATTAATTAATTTGCAATAAAATGCTACAAGTCTATCAACCCTGCTTAATGTGGAACAAGAAAGAACTGATATAGGGCTAAATTATAAATTAATGGTGCTATATAAGACTAATTAACACCAAATAAACGTGAATAAAATGTAACAAAAAACTTAAGAGTTTAAATCAGGGAGAAATAGCTCTGTTGTTTGGAATGGGTTATAGCCAGGGCTTGACATTAACTTTTTTGATCGCCAGCCACTGCGGCTAGTAGTTTTTCAACATTACTAGCCACTCTGCATTTTCACTAGCCACAATTTTATTGTTGCGAAAATATATTTTATACACATAAATATGGCTATGATATGCTAAAATTACTTGATTTAGATTTTGTGTTAAGTCCACTGTCCACATGCTTCCTCACTTATTTCACTTTTTTGTGTGTTGTGTATGCGTTTGCTCAATAATCATGAGCAAATGGGTTATGGTTTCATAGTATTACAATTAGTTTTTATTTCACATGAATTTTCAGAGCTCAAAATGAAGGATTTACCAAATTTATCTCTGACCACACCAAACATAAATAATTAATTATTTCTTAGCCACAAATTGTAAATGTGTCAAAACAAGCTAAATATAGCTGTATACTATACTTTTTATTTAACAAAACATATGCACAGTAATCTGTCCTGGCTAAAGGTCTGAGATCACCAGTTAACTACACATAAATGAGGAGTTAATCTCCCATTAAAGCAATGTTATTGTAAAAAATGATAATTAAACCATATTAATGTAAAAGAAAGCAGGTGAAAAACCATGTGCGACAATAATAAGATGATGAACACATGGTTAACGTTAGACCCATTAATAATCTGTTCAAAGAAAGGTTAAAGCGAAAGCAAAAACAAAAAGACAAATCTGGAGCACTTAAAAAAGCAGTAAGACTGTGGATGCATATACATCACTTTTTGTCTAGTCTGTTTGAAAAAGAACCAATCACATCAGTTGCGTTTCTAGGCACGGTTGCTTTAAACAATGAAACGGGAGCACCCACGCGTTATAAACAGTCACGCGCATCACATCAGCTGTTAGCGCGAGGGATTATCCTCCCATTAGGTATTCACCTGCTTTCTTTTGCTCACGCAAGCACAATAATTTTTGTCAGTCGTGTTGCTTCTCAATTCCAAGATCGCCTTTGCATGCATATTGGGCCATCCTTATTGTCAAACTTTGCTTTTAAGAATTATTATCAGGGAATATTATTTTCATCCAGCCAAAGTGGCTAGTGGGAGTGTCTGTCTTACCCGCCAGAGCTGAAATCTACCCGCATTTGGCAGGTTGGCAGGTGTTCATGTCAAGGCCTGGTTATAGCCCATACAATTATTAATAAATTACCTAGTAATGTTGTAAAACTACTAGCCACAGTGGCTGGCGATCAAAAAACTTAATGTCAAGCCCTGAATATAATCTACTATAAAATACAAAAAAAAACTGAATAAGTGAAACTTAAACTGAAATTTCTGTCTTGTAAAAGACAGAAAATAAAACAAACAACAACTACAAAACATCATTATATGCAAACAATAGTTAAATAAACAAATGATCCTTTGATATTAGTTGTATTGGGCTTGTGAATTAAAAGTTCATACATATAAAAAAATAAATAAAACAAAATTTCTCTGTAATAATGATTAAGAAGTCCTTTGCAATAAGACCAAAAATATGTACTAAGATAGAAACAGTCAATATTAACATCATTTTGACTTTTAATGAAGTCAGTAATGTTCTGAGAACTGATAATCCCATCATCACTTCAAAACGGTTATGAATTCAGCCTTTCATACAATGAATACAAGCTTTCTTCTAAAAATGCAAAACACAAGTATAACAAACCACTTTCAAGGTACTTTGTCATTTCTAAAGCCCAAAAATCCCAGTCCTCACTTGAATAAAAATAAATTCTGTTGTATTATGTCCTTTTGTTCTTCATAAAAACCATAAATAATGATTTATATTCTCTAAAAAATAAGAAAAGACTCATTCAATCTCAAGGGCCTGAATATAAGAT
The DNA here is from genome assembly GCA_903798195.1 of Danio kyathit. Lineage (NCBI taxonomy): Eukaryota > Metazoa > Chordata > Actinopteri > Cypriniformes > Danionidae > Danio > Danio kyathit. The sequence continues at coordinate 34,981,289 of LR812528.1, read as the reverse complement.
GTTTTATGCCTTTAAAAGAAGTCTGGTCACCAAGGCTGCATTTATTTGATAAAAAAGATAGAAAAAAAGTACAATTGTAAAATATTAAAGTTAAAACAAACTTTTTCTCTTACTGATTGTACTTACAATCTTACTTGATTCCCTTGAATCCTGTGATTCCACCTCAAAAGTTTTATTCGGGCCCATTCAGTCTGGTTTTTTGGACCTACATCAGCTACATTTTTTCTCCAAAACCTACTAACCACACATATTTTTTCCCTAAAAAACGCAAGCAAGTACATGCATATTTCTCACATATTATTGTAGTACAAAAAAAATACATGTTGGCCAATACTATGTAATAAGTAGCTAAAATAAGTACAAATGTCAGGGCATGTCAAAACATCTTAGGGGCCCCAAAATCACCTCAGACCCCAGAGAGTTAAAGCTGAATTCTCAGCATCATTACTCCAGTCTTCAATGTCAAATGATCCTTCAGAAATCATAATAATATGAGCATTCGCTGGCCAACAAACATTTATTATTACTTCCATCAGTGTTAAAAACTGCTGGGATGCTTCATATTTTAGTGCAAACTGTGATAAAGTACCATTCAAAAGTATCATTAAAATATACTGACTTTTATCCAGCGAGGAAATATTAAATTGTTCAAGAGTTAAAGACATTTATATAAATGTAACAATTTATTTAGTTTCGAATAAATGCTGTTATATTTTGAACTTTCTTTCCATCAAAGAACCCTAAAAAGTCAAATGTATCCACAAAATTAGCTTTTTTCAACATTGATCAATGATTACAAGAATCATTAAAAAGGCCCTATTATGCATTAAAAAGGGTCATATTTTGGTTTGGGGGGTCTCCAACAACAGTCTGAAATGCATGCAAGGTCAAAAAACACTTTCATTGTCTTATGATATGCATTTATTTTTACCTAATTATCCCAACGACTCCTATATGATTTGTTCAGCGATTCATTTGTTCCCAAACCCCTCCTTAGCGCAATGGTAATCTGCACTGATTGGTTCGATGACCCAGTCTGTTGTGATTAGTCGACTGCGTTCAGCGCAAGAAATGCCCACCATTCAACAATTTTGAAGTAGTCATAGTGCAGAGTGTATGTGTGAACATACCTGCCAACAATTTTCCCGGGTGTCTCCCGTATTTCAGACCCATCTCCCACCACCCTCCCGTTTTGTTATTTCTCCCGGAAAATAACACTAACTTTCCTTTACACTTTAGAGCACAGAGTCTTCGCGACTTGATTCAACCGGGATCTGCTACAGTGTCTTCTTCTTTTTCTGTCTACAGTGTTTGTGGGCGGGGCAGGGGTTTTTAATTTTCCCGGGTCTGCGCGCACAACAAATGAGCGGGGCTTGAGTTCCATATCTACGTCACAGCGACACAGCTAAAGACTTGTTACAGTGCCGATTCATTCAAACCACTATGAGCCGACTCTTTTATAGATGAATCAATAGTTTTAAACACGGCACACTTTCAGATTTAAGCCTTAGCTGGATATTTCACTTCACTTAGAGCTGTGTTACACACTACATGGAAGGTAATTTTCAAAAACCCATAATAGGGGCTCTTTAATAATTGAGTCCCAGTAATAACGGACTGAATCCTCATATTAGAAAGATTTTTGGATGATCACAAGACTGAAGATCACTGAAAACAGTTATTTTAAACTGTAATAATATTTAACTTTTTTTTTTACTGTTTTGTTACTGTATTTCTAAACCAATTAATTCAACCTTGAAGATCATACCCGATCCCAAAATGTTCACCAGTAGTGCATATGTTAAAACGAGGAACAAAAATAGCATCTGAAATGCGTTTCATATCACACTTCAGTCATTTATGAAAACTCTCCTGTCTGGATTCAGATCAAATGGCGCATTATATAAAACGATCAGGTGCAGCAAAAATGAAGTGTCCCAATTTCCATCTACTGAAAAGCAATGAAAAGGAATAATTAGGATAGGGACGCTATAGAAGACCCAGATCCAGATGTGTTTATAGATAAAAGATGGCCGTCAAAAATTTGTGCTTTCTCACATCACAGATATTGATGAGAATCTGAAGTCCTTTGGGTGGATGAAAGAATCAGCGAGTGGCGCACATGAAATACGGGCCATTAATATCTGAGCGAAAGCGTCTGATCCTGCGTTCGGTTCGTCTCCAGATGCTCTCCAACGTTTCCCAGAACCTCTCCTTTCAAAAGATTTCCATTTCCAATTCTTTCAACTTGTCAGCTGTATCTAACAGGACTCTTAAGAGCCGGAGTTTTCAGATTGCTATAAGACATGGCTCTGGAAATGTACGATTTGTGTTTATTTCCATATTCAGATTTACGATTTACGGCTATGGTGCAATTTTAATAACTTTGAGAATGAAAAAATATGTATACAGTATATGTAAATGTGTTAAGCATTTGTGCTGACAGATGACATAGGAGAGATCATATTTCTTATTGGAATTTTAATCATACAGATTTTTTTTACACATAATATTAAAATGTATTCAAATATATATTAGAGATTTTAATCATAACCACATAATGGGATAGCAACGTAAAGCAAAAATCTGGATTAAAAAAATAAAGCAAAAAATAATAACTTGACTTAGTTGATCATTTGGAAAAGTGACAGAAGGCACCTATTGCTTCCGTTAGCGTTCCTATTATTATTATTATTACGCTTCTTCTTCTTCTTCCGCCAGATTTGAATGGCAGCCCATATAACCGTACGCCGGAAAGTTGTATAATTCAGACCATGCTGACCAAAAGTTATGGAAATCATATCGATTAGCGAAACGGTTGTCGTTTACGACATCAACAAATGTGTTAGCACGATGTCAATGTGCATCTGAGGCTGCGACTCTGCAATACTTAAACATATTGACACTGATCTTTAGGTCTGTCATTGGCAACTCACAATGACCCCAACACATAAATTTGGTAATAGCAACACCTAGTGGTCATGAGTTATAAACCGTTCACTAACCATCAATAATGATTCATAAATTTGCTAATAACTTTAGTCTGCATATGTTTATTGTCATAAAATATGATCTCAACTTTTTACTTGGGTCATGCCGAGAACATTGATACCAAATATGACATATTTGGCTAAACGTCCTGTCCGCCATATTGATTTTGTTTAAAAAAAACTCTTTGCAAACTCCTGCTAGACCGTATACCGAAATATCACCAAATTTAACTCGGACCATGATGACTAAGTGTTGTGAAATTCATGTCAATAGGCAAAACGGTTTTTGTTTACAGCATCGACAAATGTGCTGGTATAATGTCAAACTGCATCTGAGGCTGTCTATCTGCAATGCTTAAATATATTGACACCCAACTTTAGGTTCTTCATTGTCACCTAACACTGACGACAACACATCAAATTTGTAACTCTGCCACGGTTTTTGGCTTCTGGGACTGCTTTGCTCATTCTGGCTGTAAAGTGCTTGGCCCCTTAATGGCTGCTTGCAGCTATACTTGTTGTTGTTGTTGTGGTTGTTGTTGCTGTTATTATTATTATTATTATTATTATTATTATTATTATTATTTGGTGTAATTTAAAAATGAATAAAATTCTCTTTTTGAGTGTAAGCTAAATATTAGCAAAAATGAGAGAGAATATATATAATCTGATGTCCAAATCTTGTTTAAATTATGCATATTGCTGTGCAAGTTTAATATGAGCAGAAATGCCTTTGGAGTAAAAAAAAAAAAATCACACTGAACATTTATACAAATTAAGAAAAATATATCAAATGTGGGTCTATTTTTGAGTGCAGGTTTGTTTGTATATTTCTTAAACATCCCTTAAACTTTTATTTAAATGTATATAACAATTTGGTATGACTTTTAAAAAATAGCTTGCACTCAAAGAAGACAAATCTGTAAACCAACCTCTTTTCGCACAAATTATTAATCGTATTCCTTTCTAATTTGCACCAAGACATGGCTAGACATGAGATGCTAATGTGTTCACCTTGACACATATGGATAGTTTCATTAAGTTTTAGACAACAATCCCCTCAGTGGGACGTCCTGTGCCACGGGGCAGGTCTATTTGTCACTTGTCCTCTTCGGGCAGGCCTATGAAACACAGACAACACTCCCAAAGCGCTTTCGTCAGCCCGGGGAGAGCCAGAAAGAGATGTATTATTCTCTGAGGTCATTTTGGCATCAGCCCCATGAGGAGATTGCAGTGGACAAATTGGTAGTCCAGCCGTGTGAGAGTGCCCTCCAAAAAGCTGACTCCAAAAGCACTACAGAAAATAGCCACTTGTCTCCCCAAAACACACAAGCTTTGGGTAAATAGTGTTTTTCATCAGTCTGGCTGATGACAGCACTACTGAAATTCAGCGGTGAATCTGGTGGAGATGATTTTAAGCATCACACAAAGACTCTATAGTTTAAGAAGCTTTGTGATGTTGGTGGAAAACTGGGATAGCGCAAATCTGGAGTTCACCTGTGCAAAGATTTGACTTAATTAATTAGCTAAAAGCGAATGAATGGTAGAAGAATTCAATAGATTGTTATAGGACATATTTCCAATATTTCCAAATTTTTTTCAAATATTTCCCAAATTATGTTTTATTTCCCAAATTATGGAATTTTTCACAGTATTTGCGATAATATTTTTTTCTTCTGGAGGATGTCTTGTTTGTTTTATTTCAGCTAGAATATAACTAGTTTTAAAAATTAAGGTCAATATTATTAGCCATTTTAAGCTATATATTTTCGATTGTCTACAGAACAAACTATCATTATACAATGATTTGTATCCTAACTTGCCTAACTAACCTAGTTAAGCCTTTAAATTGCACTTTAAGCTGAATACTGTTATCTTGAAAAATATGTAGTAAAATTTTAATTACTGTCATCATGGCAAAGATAAAAGAAATCATTCGTTCATTCATTTTCTTTTTGTCTTAGTCCCTTTATTAATCCGGGGTCGCCACAGCGGAATGAACCGCCAACTTATTCAGCACATGTTTTACGCAGCGGGTGTCCTTCCAGTCACAACCCAACACTGGGAAACACCCATACACACTCTTTTACACACATATCCTACAGACAATTTAGCTTACCCAATTCACCTATACCACATATCTTTGGACTGTGGGGGAAACCAGAGCACCCGGAGTAAACCCACACAAACACGGGGAGAACATGCAAACTCCACACAGAAACGCCAACTCACCCAGTCGAGGCTCGAACCAGTGACCTTCTTCACTCTGTTTTCAATTGGCATGTATTTTTATTAAACAGTTCCTTCACTTAATTAATATAATTTTATGTGTAGCAGCTAACCTAAAGGTTTACATGTTCATAATAATATAAAAAAAAACATTTTGACTTTAAGCTATTTGCTAATGCATATAGACAACTTTAATATTAATTATTAACAGCTAAATATTTATGTTAAATACACTTTAGAAATTATGTATATATATATATATATATATATATATATATATATATATATATATATATATATATATATATATATATATATATATAAACCTTTTCTTTTTTTACATTCTAAACAAAACCATGCTGAAATACTAGACTCATTTGATGCTATTGTATTTATTATAATCCAGCATCACCATTTTATTATGGTATAACTAAAACATTTCTCAGAATGAGCATGTACTGAATCTCAGAGAGAGTTCAGTATAGTTTATTTGCAGAATACAAAGCAAGCAAACTCTGTGCCTTAATCTTCAGTTTGTCCTCGAGTACTTTCTGATGTCTTAAGGAAAATAACTTAAGATTCAGCCTGGCGCCAAATAAATGAATCAGGGAGACAGTGGCATTAAGAAGCTGAAATGATGTTATCACCTCAAACAGAGAACGACATGCCACTGAACATTACGCTGCATGTAAGAAGGTGATAATGGCAAATAAAAAAAAGTTAGGTAAATTTACTAAAGCCTCAATGCATTAGTGTTTATTTTTTTTATTATTTCTAAAAAAAGGTCATTAAAGCGTCTGGGGAAAAATAAGAGCAAATGTTCAATAGTTTTTAGTAATTGAAATGTTATAAAAGTCATCCACAAGCTGGCTATTTGTTGTATATTATTCATATACATGCTTAGATATCTGAAAATAAGTCCATATAAATTACATATTACATACTACATATCAATCACATAATGATCACAAACTCCTTCTATTATTTAAATAAGAATTAAATAACATTTAATGTGTCTTATATAAATATATCTGTTATGCTGAAGGACACCCATGTTTCACACATATTTGAAAATAAAATGTTCTCAAACATTTTGAAAGATTACATTTGACACTTTAGATTTTAGAATAAATATAAGATGATAAGAAATAAATAAGACGCCATTTGAAAATGACCTGTTTTTCTGTGTTTGGGTAAAATGTTATTATGCCCCCTTTTCTGGTTAGGAAACAATTGCATTTTGAAAGAAATATGGTTAGTAGAGAAATTATGTTTTACTCAAACACATAACTACCAGTTATGGGAATAAATAAATAAATAAATAAATGCTATAAATAAACGGCGTTACTGATGACTATTCTTTATTCAGTAACGAGAAATCAAATGAGTTACTGTTTCCCCCGTTACAGTTACTAACAATAAAATGTGCGTTACTACAATTGAGAACACTAAAGCGGTTTTCATGCGAGTAACGTCTCTCTTAGGCCATGTTTACACTACTACATTTTAGTTTTAAAATGCGTAAGTTTTGCTACGGTTACGCCATCCGTCCACACTACGCCGGAGTTTTCGAGCGCCGAAAACGGACCGTTTTCAAAACGCTGGAGAGGCTGTTTTCATTCTAAAACTCTGCTGCTCTGTCTCAGTGTGGATGGGGGAAAACGGAGTCATCTGAAAACGGAGGAGTGGCTGCAGTCATTCGCCTATCTGATTGGGGATTTTTCCTCAATATTAAGTAGCCTACACACAGTTCAGTCCTGTATCCTCTCCTTGTAAGTTCAGACTTCATAAGTTTGATATGGAAAACAAACTCAAGGGCTACGTCGGGTAAATCTTCAAAGGGAACAGTGTACTTTATAACTTCATTCACATCACCCAGACTATGTTGTTTCTCTTTCTTAACAATAAAATGAAAACATGATTTAAGGAACTGCCTATTTTCATTTTGATATTAGCAACTTAACAGACAGCAGAAATGTTGAGGCGTCATGTAGCTACATATTTATATGAGCGTCATCTTCACTGTATGCATATTTATAACAGAACAGAGCCTATAACATTACTGCCTCCTTTTGTTTTCATTGAAAATACAAAACACACCCTCTCTTTTGCTGAATATCAGTTTTAATAATCAATAAAGGCCATTATAAAAGTATAACCTACAATATGTGTATACAATACAAGAAATAAAGGCAAACAATCAGTCAATATACAGAATGTACTGTATGTGGTTACATTAAATAACTTATCTTTGCCATCAGCCAAAACACGTTACCTGAGAACAAGTAATAGATTCAAAAGACCAAAGTCGGGAAATATGTTGTTAGATATAGACAACAAGATTAATTAAATATCACGTTTAACAAATATAGTGAGATTAGATCCAGCGGTAGATCCTTGATGAACAGTCCGACAAGCACAGCTCTCATCTGGGTAGATGACTGCCTGGAGCTCAGACGTCCACATACTGTACGCTGCAGCGCATGCCAGAGTGTGTGTGTGTGGTCATGTGATGTGCGTTTTCAGTGGTGTGGTGTAGACGAAGAGCTGTTCAGAAATGCTGGGTGAAACGCCTGTGTGGATGCGGATCGTTTTCATTTTAAAAAGCCATTTTAAACCTAAAACGTACTAGTGTAAACGGGGCCTCAGCTATAGAACCTCTCTTTCTCTGGGGTGTGTGTGTGTGTGTGTGTGTGTGTGTTCGGGGCTGGGGTGGGACACATAACCAACCAGCGATGATGATTGGTGTGTTTGTGAACGTGGTGTAACTGAGAATGTGATGATTGGCTTAGATAGAGTACATTTGCATCATTTGCCAATCAGAGTAGTGTGGGTGTTCACACACAAGGACGCGCACAGTCAGTCGCACACACCATTGTGCAACTAGAGTAATGATCATATTTATAATGATATGTTGAATTTAATGGTTGTCTCCCATATTGTCAAAAAACAACAACATTAGTGTAGTGTACAATGTTTTATATTTATTTTATAGTAATTTCACAAATTATATATATTTTTTTAAGTAACACAATAGTTACTTTCCCTAGTAATTAGTTACTTTTATAATCATGTAACTCAGTTACTAATTGTAAAAAGTAACCAGTAACTATAACTAATTACTCTTGTAAAGGAATGTGCCCAACACTGACTATGTTTATATGAACATGAGTAATCAAATTATTTGCCTTAATCTGAATAAGACAATAATATGATTAAGGTGTTTACATGAGTTGCTGTTTGAATGTTCCTTTCAAGATCTCCTTTGACATGTTATAGCACATAATACGATTAATGCCATTACGTCATCATGCTATCCACATTTCCACCGGAGTTTCATGTAATTTCGAGCATTTCATTTTTAATTTGTCGACTTTAACTGCAGTTTGGCACTTACACTTTCATTCAGAAACATATCATGCATGCCCCCATGACAAATGAGATTTTGGATGCAAGTTTGAACTGCTGGAAGAGTGTTGTTTTAATGGAGTTTGATACTGCACACCGTATGGAAAAAAAAACATCTGCATTTCGCGATGTATGTGGGCCTTCACTGACTCGGTAGGTGCAGAGAATAGTGTCAAACAAGCAGTGTGTGTATGGTAGGGGTGTAACAATACTACAAACCGAACCGAAAAACTCTCGTGGCGGACCGTGATACTGTCACGCCCCCTGCTGCCCACTGTTAAGGTTGACGTCACTTGTCTCCAATTGAACCAAAACATCTTTATTTTATCACATTTGATTAAATTGTATTAGTAATGATGAGCTTTTGTTCTAAATATTATATTCTAATGTTTTAGAATTTAGAATAGTATTTTCCAAGTGCATGTCATGTCATGTGACTTGAGTGAGCGATCACACTCCATTACTACTGTATATCCAGGACGGCTGCTTCGCATATATTGAGATTGCAAATCCCCCAAATACATTTAAGTCTCCTGTTTGGGAACATTTTGGTTTTCCAGTGGAGTACAGGAATGGAATTCGTGTCGTAGACAAAGCGCACACTATCTGTCGTAACTAACTGTTTCACGATACTTAATAAGGAATAACATTTTAAAAATGTGGTAAATTTCACAATGTGAGGGTGTACGCAAAAGACACTGACAACAGAACTGCCAACAAAAGGGATTTAACCCCTTACCTCGCTAGAAACTGATGAAAAGAAAAAAAGGTTTTCAGCGCCGTGCGCCTTATTCTTCCCTATACTGAACTGACCTGTAGAATAAAATAAATACAAAGATGACGTTCACCTCTTACCTGATGTCTTTAACAATACATTTTCTATGTGTTTGCAAAATGGAAGTCGTAAGACATCTTCCCTATCCACCTTACTCTGAGAAAAGAGTGAACTTGAGGAGGTATAGCTCAATATGACGAGAAAGAGCGGAACAAAAAAGCAACAAACAAATCAATTGAAATAAAAGTGTACAAAAATCACAAAATTTCTCAAAGTGGGCAAAACTAATGCAAAATCATTTTGCCCAAACGAAAGTTAAGCAAAAACAACGAAATTCATAATCATGTTAGCAAAATACACGAAAAACAAGATCAAAGGAAGATGCGCTTTCCTCCGCTTTTCCTGACGTCATTTTTATATTCCCGCGCCACGTCGCCCAATGATGATAGATCGGTCTCCTGACCAATTAGCTGTCGTGAAGGCGGACATACAGAAATGACAGGCATGGAGAGCGAGAGAGAGAGAGAGAGAGAGAGAGAGAGAGAGAGGCAAAAATACAACTAATATACGGCTACAACCCTAACATTAGTTTCAGACAAAACTGCAATGTATTTTACTGGTGAATAGGTCATTATGGGACATTATGGTGTTTTTAAAGAAGAACTTAAAACTTAATTGAATATTCCAAATGTCCTTAGAAAGGACAAGCCTGTTTATCTTACACTATAGTCAACAACACTGCAGTTATTTAAAGAGAATTGTTTTTTCTGACTAGTCTATATTGGAGGTATTTATTTCATTTTTGTTGTTTACTCTGGTATCCTGACTGTACTAAAAATGTGATGGCAAAATTAATAAAGAAAAAGTTTAGTTGTTCTTGTTATTAAGTGAATCTATTGTTCCTTAGCATTACTGTTAAGATGACATCAACCCTAACCCCACAGCAAACAGAAACCGAACCGAACCGTGGCTCCAAAACCGTGAACCGAACTGAACCGTCCCTTTGGTGTATCGTTACACCCCTAGTGTATAGACTATCCTGTCGCAAAACGCAGCAAAAAGTCCTACATGATGGTAATAGTTTGATTAAGGTGTTTATATGTCTGTACTTCACTTCAATAATGCGACTAAAATCGGCATACTCCACCTGTCTTAATTCCATTTCTGTTTAGTTCGATTATGACCTTAATCGGATTAAATTAATCAAAATTCACTGTTTACATGGTAGACTCTTAATTAGAGCATTGTCCTAATCGTATTAAAGGTTTATTAGTGTCCATGTAAACATACTCACTGTTACTATGCAATGTAAATCCAAAGAGAAATTGAATTAAAACCCAATTAACCAAATGTTTTTGCTCATACGGTATAATTCAATTCAATTCACCTTTATTTGTATAGCGCTTTTACAATGTAGATTGTGTCAAAGCAGCTTCACATAGAAGATTATAGCAATAATCTTATAAACACACATAATAATTCAGTCTTCTAGCACAATAGCCAAACTGACACACTCTAGATTTCAATGTTTATGACTTGTGTACAATTATGACTCTCTGGCTGCATACATTTCATTTCAATAACAAAACAGCAGAAAACGCAGAATTAAAACCCCCTCAATCTACGGTACAAGCTAATTGTGGAGAAATATGAATGCTATTTGTCAAAGCTTGCATTATGGGCATGTCATGTCCCTGAACTGGCCCTCTATAATGTCTTTATTAGTTTGGTTATGAGAAGCAGGGCTCGGTGATGGATCACTCAATCTCTCTAATTCAGTTGTGTGAGCAAGAGTAATGGCGAACCCAAGAGCCACATCATTTCAAGCTCATCCCATCAGACCCACTGTTACCTGCGGAGGAAATGTTTTATAAGAGCTCGTTCAGCTTGACGCCTCAGAGGATGCAAATGCATTGCTTAATTCATATTAAAGAGTTAGATGAAGCTTTTCTTTTAATATAATACATGATTGAGCAGACAGATGAGTCAGCGTTAGTCTGAAGATAACAGTTAAAAACACTAAATGGTTTGTTAATCTTCATTTAAATGGAGTGACTTTAGTAATAGTGTGTTAATTATAATTTGCTGAAAAAATTTGCTTATGTTTGTCATTAAAATGTTAGAATATTTCACTATATTACTGAATTTCTAAATATTTGTTGTAAAAACCGATTAAAATGTGTTAAAACCAAGCGGCAACCTCCCACTCTCCCTCGGGAAGCCAATACGGAAGTAACTGAAACTGCATTTCATCGAAATTCCGCTAGTCCTGACTCCATAATAGAGCACATTTCTATTGACCCCACTGCTAGAATGGCCAACTTTACAGCATAAAAAAAGGTGTTTAAACAGCCTGGTACAAAGAACGATTTTGGTGCATATAGCTAATATTACCCTTCATGACAACTGTGAGGGGGGTGAATTTTTTTATAACTCATCCGTTTCCTTTATATTAGGTTATATTAAGTTTGCATAATTAAGGGCGTGGCCACTTGAGTGACTTCACCTCAGCTGATTACGGCTGATTAGCCGCTGATCTCGGCATATTCATCGTATTTTTGTGTTGTTTTATGTGGCTTTACACCGTCAGTTGCCTTTTGGAATTATTTCCTACAATTATCAGATGATATGGCATGCTGTGTGCACTTTATTGTGCTCACAAGCCATTCACGTGGCCTCCATTTCCCAGGTGAGTGAAATATATAATTATATACCATCTCTATGAATGTATTTGTTTTATTTAAGATCATTTATCATTTATAATGTTCTTTAGAACTGTAATGCACTCCAGAATCTGACAGATTACTAGCTGTGGGCTCTAGAACAGTCATCTGAAGTGTTGTCATACAGTGTTCTGCCTGGACTTCATAATTAGCCTTGCATTTACTAACACAGACTATATCTGAAGTTTTTGGAAGTAATTTGCACTTTCCTCCTGTTGAAAAACGTCATAAGCACAATGCTTAGTGGCTCAATGTGTAATGCATTGAGCCACTAAGCATTGCGCTTATGACGTTGCTTATGAAACAGTGTTTTTAAAAGTCTAAACACTTTATTGATAAAGTGTACAACCAAGCACATGTGGTCAGTACACAAACGAGTCGCAGGTGAGGAAGTATTAAGCGTTTCTCCCTTAGGAAAGCCCGTCTAAGCAGGGCGTCTGTAGATCCGCTCACGCTCCGCCTCTTTGCCCTTGTATGGTATGCACGGGGTTGTTGCGATGACGCGCGAACAAAATGGCGACGGTCGGCCACGCCTTCTAGTAGCTTCTTTTGGGTTCTTCATAAACCTATGGGTGACGTCACGGATACTACGTCCATATCTTTTACAGTCTATGGTTAAAACAGATTTTAAAAGAAATGAAAAAGAAAAGAAAGACATAATAGCGTGATCTGTCAGATATACCACAGTCCTCATTCAGTACACAGCTAAACTGATGTGTTTTCAATATTGATTTGAATATGCCTAATGTTGGAGCATATCTGATCATTTCTGGAAGCTGATTCCAGCAGCGGGGGGTGCAGTAGCTGAAGGCCGATTCACCCTGCTTTGACTGAACTCTTGGAATTTCTAATTTACTTGATCCTAGTGATCTGAGTGATCTGTTACGGGTGTATTCAGTGAGCATATCTGTAATGTATTGAGGTCCTAGGCAATTTAGTGATTTAGTGACTTTAAAATCTATTCTGAATGTAACTGGGAGTCAATGTAAAGACCTGAGGACAGGTGTAATATGCTCTGATTTTCTGGTTCTGGTCAGAATCCTGGCAGCAGCGTTCTGGATGAGCTGCAACTGTCTTTTTGGAAAGGCCAGTAAGGAGACCATTACAGTAATCCACACTGCTGGTGATAAAAGCATGAACAAGTTTCTCTAAATCCTCACTGGAAACAAATCATCTAATTCTTGCAATGTTTGATGATAGTATGTAAGATATGTAGTAATGTAAGATGATAGTATGCTTATTTAGTTACCGCTTTGACGTAACTTCTGAAACTCATATCTGAATTATTTGTGTCATGAATTTTATAACAGGGTCATTCATATTTTTCTTGACCTCAACGTCAGTCATTGGATATGTCATTAAAAAGTCATTAAAATCATACCCCTGGGGTTTAAATAATTTCGAGCTTGACTGTTAATGTAACACTATTTCTAAGTCTATGTGACAGACTTATTTATATAGCTTTAAATTGTAAACTTCCTTACTAAATGCAGACATTAGCCCCATAAACACCCTCGTTTAAACTAAAATCTGCAATCTGTGATGGTCAGTGTATGATTTCTGCTTCATTACAGTTTACCGACTTCCCCGCGTTCTAAAAGTTTGCTAACAGTTTGACGAGTGTTTTAAGAGAAAAAGTTTTGCAACTAAAAAGACACGCTAATGTGATGCTGTCATTCAGAAGCGCAGACAAAACATATGATAGTATGCTGATTTAGTTACTGCTTTGACATGACTACTAAAACTCATATCTGACTCCAGAATCACACCAAGAGTCTTGACCTTCACACACACACACACACACACACACACACACACACACACACACACACACACACACAATTCCTCATGTGTTTGTCATTACATTGTTATAATAGTTCAGCATATTACTGAATTTCCAATATTTGTTTATGTATGTGTGTGTGTGTGTTAACGTTGCACACATAGACATTTATTTTAATTCAGTTCAGTAATATGGTGAAATCTAAAAATCTAAAACATATAATATTAATTTGGATTAATAAATATATTTATCATATACAAATATTATTTTACAAAATAATGTATTTATTTATTATATTTTGTACAAATATTATACAAAAATGTCAGTTTAAATGTGTAAAAGACAGTTTTATTGAGATTACCTTAAAGATAAAATAATTAAGGCTAAAACTGAAGCAGAAATAAATGTAATTGATTAAAACTATATAGATTAAATTAATAAAAAAAGGTCAAATTCACACTAAATTACTAAAACATTAACTGAAATATATATATATATTTTTTTAAATGCACAGCATAAAAAAGTCACTCAGTGATTCTAATACATTCATTCATTCATTTTCTTGTCGGCTTTGTCCCTTGTGGGGTCGCCACAGCGGAATGAACCGCCAACTTATCCAGCACGATTTTACGCAGCGGATGCCCTTCCAGCCGCAACCCATCTCTGGGAACTTCCACACACACATTCACACTCATACACTATGGACAATTTAGCTTACCCAATTCACCTGTACTGCATGTCTTTGGACTGTGGGGGAAACCGGAGCACCCGGAGGAAACCCACGCGAACCCAGGGAGAACATGCAAACTCCACACAGAAACGCCAACTGACCCAGCCCAGCCGAGGTTCGAACCTGCGACCCAGCGACGTTCTTGCTGTGAGGCAACAGCACTACCTACTGCGCCACTGGGTTGCCTGATTCTAATACACACACATTTAATTTTAAATTTTCTATATAAATGCATTTTTAAAACTATTCATTTTTTATTTTATTTTACTTCTTCAATTTATATTTAAATGTATTCTGATCATATCAAACACAAATATTCAACAGTCTCTGATCAGTCACATGATCAGAAATCATTCTTACAGTATATCTTGCTTTACTTATCAAGAAACATGTCTCATTATAATATTAGTCTTATTTAACATCCTCAGAATTCAGTATCCTCCCATGTACTTCACTGTACTGATCGACAATAAGCGTCTATGTGTCAAAACTTGTATAATTGTATTCAACTGGAGAATGTTTCTGTGCTTTCAAAAAATTTGTGACATGGAACAATACAGTCTGCAAGCAGCAACAATGCCAATGTGCAACTCCAGGGGCCAAATATTGAGTTATTTCCATCTGATTATATTCAAATTTGAGACATCTATATATAGAGTCCGTGATTAATAGAGAAGACACAAAGGGCATGGTGGAGTCAGGTTGGATTAAGTATCAGATGGTTCCCCACCGGCGCTGGCAGGGTTATCAGCTCGCGGCCCTCTGCATTTCAGCACCATGTGGAGATAAGTTTGGGCCATGACAAATGAAATGCGGCAGAGAGGGAAAGGGAGAGAGAGAGACTGAAAGAGAGAGACCTGCTACAGTACCTATACCCGCTCTACTTGTTCATATAGGACAGCGCGATATATCAGAGTAAAGTCGTTCATGCGATAGGGCTTAAAGCAAGGACTGTGATCATATGTGCTGCAGATATCAAACTGCATCTGAAAAAAACTTTCCCATGACATATGCAGCAAAATGTGGAAGAAACTAATATTTTTAAAAAATAGTTCATGCAAAACTGAAAATTCTGTCCTCATCAGTCTTCACTTATCACAAACCTGTTTGAAACACAAACAATATTTAGAAACATGTTGGAAATCTGTAACAATCGACTTCCATTGAATTCCATAGTTGAAAAAACAACTACAATTTTTTTTTTTCAAAGTATTTTTCAAATTATATTTTGTGTTCAGCTCATAAAGGTATGAAACCACTTGAGGGTGAGTTAAGTGTATTTTTTTTTTGGTAAAATATCCCTTTAAATGCAAGTTAATAATATTTAGCTAAGTGTGTGTGGTTTGCGCAGGTAGTTTTATTGGTTTAGGCTTGACATGGATAAATATGACAGCAAATCAGTCTAAATGAGTGATTCATTAAAACATTCACTCACATGATTTGTTCAAAACAGCTGAATCCTTTCAAAACCTGCCTGTCTAGAAATAAATAACTGAATCAACACACAAGACTTTGGTTTCAATCAGGAAGGAAACACTGTTGTATTGCTCTAAGATGCACAAATGTTGTGCTCTAGCTTAGCTAGATTTAAACTTTTGTTGATGATACACTAAAAACAAAACAAAAACATAATTAATAAAAGGCAATTGTGTGTGCATTTTGTCAGTAAAGCCGGTTCTGTAAACAGCAGAACAGTTTTACAACAGCGATACTTCACTACACATATTTCATAGTGCACTGAATCAGAGCAAAATGAGTCATAATGGCAGACGATTCATTTTTCAGTTTCAGTTTTCAGTGAACTACTGTATGACTCAGTGTTGCTGCTACATCTGAAAGTATATCAAAATACAACATTTAATACAATCTTTACTTACTCAATTCATAACTTTAGTCGAGTGTTTGAAATAAGTCCTTCTGTGAGATCTGTAATTGTGTGCTTATTATCAATTAAAGCAGATAAATCTTCTGTTTATTCAACCACTGCTATGGGGTTTTCTTGGGATTCTTCATGGGTGTTTAGATATTTCGAGCATGAGAACGCTCTCTGGTCTCTGGAGGAGATTTACTACTGATCACACAACCATGCTTCCCTGACAAGATGTGCATGACAGTCACAGTTTTTTTATTTATTTTATTTTATTTTTTTTTATTTATACAGGAACAATGTACAACATGACATGTTGTGCCAGAGTTAGCCATAAAGCTAATATACATCTCTAGTCCCTGGGCAGGAATTTATAACAAATTTAACAGTAAAAAATAATACATTATACACTTACAATACAATCCATGCAATACATCATTATCAATCAAATGAAATCAAATCAGTGGTTACATATTTGATTTTGTTTAAGCCAAATTTTAAGAACAGTTTTAAAATGATTAAAAGTGGTACTCTCTCTGATATGCACTGGTATTTTATTCCATCTTTCTGCTGCTCTGACTGAAAAAACTGATTGTCCAAAAGCAGTTCTCTTAAGTTTAACTGAACAATCACCTCTAACCGATGACCTAGTCTGTCTTATATCGTCCTTACAGACAATAACACATTGTTTGAGGGGTGGTGGTGCAAGATCATTAAATATTTTATACATTAAACATACATCAGCATAAAATAAGAAACTGTCAAATGTTAGTAATTTATGTTGTGCAATACACTTACAATAATGATAGCTCCTTGGCTTTTTAGCTAAAATTTTTACAGTTTGTTTGTTTATAGATAATATACAATGGTTTTAATGTTGTAATAGCAGAGTTTGTGATTTCATTATATTATAACCAAACTGTAACTTATTTTAAATCACTAGCACGGATGGAAAAACTGTGTGGTACTAGAGGAGGAAAATGCACAGGAGATGGGAAAATTGTGTAATTTGCCTGGGCTTAATAAAATGCCTCTATCAAATACACTCACCCACATACATAGAGATTGAGTTAGGGAACATATACACATGTAAACATCTAACAAACAGAAAAGAGTGAAACGGGATAAAAATAGACACATGTTGGTTACTTCTTTACCTGGTTGTATCACTACCACAGACACTCCAGTGGCCATAGCATTGACTTCTTGTTTGATTAACTGTTGTATAAATAAATCTATCTATCTTTACATACATACATACATACATATATACATACATAAATGCATACATACATACATACATACATACATACATACATACATACATACATACATACATCTATACATTTATATGGCTATCAGAGTTGGGTGTAATGCATTCCTCAGTAACGCGTTACTGTATTCTAATTACATTTTTGAGGAATGCAGTAATGTAACGGATTACATTTTAAATTTGTTTAATTTGATTACAGTTACTATAGTCAGTATAATTGCATTATGTAAGTTACAAATACAGTTTTTGAAAGAAAAAAATGCTTCTTTTAAATCACATTTTCTGCTGCAACGTCAGTTAATAAGATGCGCTTTTTTTTATTGCCGGAGAACCGCACCTGAAATAGTTGCTAGAGAGAGTGGTTACATCTTCAAGTGGAAATACAGACATTAATTTTATTGAGCGGAAAAACAAAAATATTGCTGTGAATTGCAGTCTATGCTCAGTCTCTAAAGAACCTTTGACTGCTTTTAACTCGATCAGCAACTTGTTCAGCACTTAAACAGAAAGCATTCTACGACAATACTCATCACCAAGATGGACACCGGCGCCCAAAAACACGGCGGTCCAACTCAGCTTAAACAGGCTAACCTGGTGCAGGATCGGGAGTTAAGGTACCTTCTGAATGTGAAGGGGAGCATATATGCATATAGGGCTGTTCAAATATCGCGTCTTTTGCGCTCGCGCATATTAGAAGCACAATGCGTGCGCTCGCATTTTCCAGTCCCAGTTAAAAACCACGAGTCATGTGACAAGAACTGACCAGTCAGGTTCATACTTTGGAATATAAACTTTTAGGTAGACTAATCACCACAGACAAACACAGAACACCCAAACATTGCAGTGCTTTTTCATACTATCGATGTCAATGGCTACAGGTATCCAGTTTTCTTTTAAATGTCTTCTTTTGTGTTAAAAAAAGACAAACAGGTTTGGAACAAGTGAATGATAAGAGAATTTTAATTTTTGGGTGAGCTCCTTAAGTCTTTTGAATATGTCAAGCTGCGGTGATCAACCGTTTTTCGGTGAATATTAAATTACTGAAAAAGCTGCAGTATGTTTTGTATTTTTATAGATATATTTTATATTTTTTAAAAATAACTTCAAAGTAAAGTAATTAGTAATCTGATTACTTTTTACATGAAGTAATTAGTAATGTAATCAGATTACAACTTTCCAATAGTAGTAATTTGTAATCGATTACTTTTTTAAAGTAACTTACCCAAAACTGATTGGCTATACATGTGTATATATATATATATATATATATATATATATATATATATATATATATATATATATATATATATATATATATATATATATATATATATATATATATACACTGTATATACATACATGTGTATATATATATATATATATATATATATATATATATATTGTAACGTATGTACTGGCATACAGTAGGCTTCACAATGCCTTTTAGACTTTGTTTATCTTTATTATGCCATGAGACCACAGGAGAGGATTTAATAATTGGCAGTAAACGCAACTGGAGTTGGTACAAAGTAGATTGCATACTGTATAATGATAACATCGCAAATGTAGTACATCCAGATTCCATTTACACTACACACATCCATACTATACAGTGTCATTTATTTATTCAAAGTATTTATCTGCTCAGATTTGGCAGATTACTCAGTTATTTTATCTGCACAGACAACCCGTCAAAATAAAAGCCTGATTGCATACCGTTTGAAAACGAAGAAATTAAGATGCAAATAAACTCTTTAGTGAAAATGAGGACAAAAAGGGATATTCGCATGCTCATCATCAAAATGCACAGAGCAGTGCCAGACACGGCATATCAGTGTTCTAACTGTTCAAAGTGTCTCGAGATGAAAGTAACAGATTATATATGCTCAAACAGCAGGTGCCAGCTTGCTGCAGTGCCAAGTGAAGAATCGCTGTAAACACTTTCCCTAATATGTTTGTTTGGAATCCAAATGTTACTTCGACAAACAATCTTTTGTCAATAAAGCGCCAATTAAAGCAGGATGCAGAGCAGCAAATATCCAGTAATTAGAGCTAGTCTGTACAGGTAGCTCATAGATCAGTTATCACCAGAGACAGTGTGAGGAGGAGATGGACCAGTCGCTCAAAAGCAAAATGGAGAAGTCGAAAGTCCCGCAAGTCAGCTTAAACAACCAGTCACATGGCCCAACTTCAAAATAACACTAAAAGAAGAATAGAGGTGAACTAAATGTAAATTTCCATTAGTATCCAATGGATAGTGTGAACATTACATATATTATTATTGAGTATGTAACTGAATCCCTTTAGTGCCACGAGGTGTTCAAATTTGGCCTCATATTTTTACCAAAATCATCTCATTGCATTTTTTGTTTGCTTGTTTTTATTATTATTATTATTATTATTATTATTATTATTATTATTATTATTATTATTATATGTTTTGGCTTTACATGTTGCTTGGCATACTGTGCACAGCATAAATGAGTACACCCTCTTTGAAAATGAATATTTTATCTTATTCTCTGCAAATATAGACAACATATGTTGGTGCATTAAAAAAATATATTCATTAAAATAACAGTGTGGTCATCTAAAATCTTTAGGAATAGAAACAAAATAAATTTTGTGATGCAATAGGTCCTCGATTATTTACTGCGGGACGTTATGCCAAGGGATAGCTGACGTGAAACTGACGTTTCGACACAGTGTCGAGATCCCGAAGCGCAAGAGTTTCAAAACACTGCACCGAAGCATGATCCGAAACACCCAGGTCACGTGACTAAAGTGTTTCGAAACACCTGGTCACATGACTAAATTGATTCAATGCATCGATCAGTTCAGAAGCGTTTCGAGACCTGGCGAATCTGTGTTTGACTTACAGGGTCAGAAAATACTTCTGTGTCATATGGCCTGGTGGACCGTGCATGTGCACGCTGTTACTGTGCTTCAAATGACTTTTGGGTTCGAATCCCGACTTGTACAAATACTCCGAAATCATGATTTAATGTATTTTAATCATGTTACTGTTTATGGTGTAGTCTAGATAGGATACAGCTGCGGATACGCCATCAATTTAGCATCATTTTTGTAACACTGTAAAACAACAATTAATATTTGACATTAATAAAATACAATAAATTGGAAATTTAATAAATAATATAAATAATTCTTGTTAACTTCTGGCCACAACTGTGTCTAGCAACAACTCTGTTTTTTTATTTCCAAAACAAGACGTATTCGTATTCGGATGTCAGACCAATGTTAAAACAAAACAATACAAGAACAGACCAATTCAAACTGATATTAAAGCATTTCAAAATAGCTGTATCAGCCTGGATTCGAACCCAATATCCCCTTTTGGTAGTCAGGAACCCTAACTGCTCCACTAATTCACTTGAAGGTACAATCTTACAGAGTGGGGTTTAATACCTCAATTTGCTCAACTGTTCTTTGCTGAAGCTGTTCCAGTGCAATACATAAAAAAATGACCACTAGGTGTCACTGTACAGACAGGTTTCGAAACGTTTCGAAGCTTCAACTCATTTGCTTCGACTGTTTCAGTGTTTCATGAAGCCTCGCTTTGCCCACCACTAGATATGCCCGGGTTCACAAAAAAGAATAACGATGGCTTGACCCGAAGATGTAAAAAGAGAGGTGAATTTCATTCACAGTGCACCATTAAATGTCCAGTGGCAAAAAGTATATATACAATATGTCCACAAAAAAAAATGCAGCCCAAAAACCAAAGTACCAAAACAAAAAA
The DNA here is from genome assembly GCA_903798195.1 of Danio kyathit. NCBI lineage: Eukaryota > Metazoa > Chordata > Actinopteri > Cypriniformes > Danionidae > Danio > Danio kyathit. The sequence goes on along the minus strand of LR812528.1, from coordinate 34,959,748 downwards.
AAACAAAAAAGAAACACTAAATATAAATGTAAACAAACGAATATCTGCGGTATACAAAAAAGGTCGCTCATGGCTCAACAATAGCACGCTCGCTGACTTGGTAAACAAGCAACTGACTGGGGTCTGGCTTCCTCCTTATATGGTCCAGACGCCGCCCCTACCTGGAAGGTACCACTAACAGGTAAATTCAAATAATGTGTTGCAAAAAAAACAAATTACACTTCAACTAAATTTAATATTACTCTTTATTAAAAATCTCTTTCATATTTTGCGCTAACATATTCTAAGCTATTTAATTAAGTTATTTTGATAGACTTGTTCCAGTTTTGGCTTTGGTACTTACCAGTGTTTGAACTATACCGTGGCCTTTAGGGGAGCCCACTTTTTTTTCTACCAGGGGCTGGGGGGGTTGTGGTTGCTTTAATCTTGAGAGTCCCTTGCCACAAATATATAAGACACAGGATCTCTGTCCTTAAACGGCTACATATAAACAAAAAAAATCTGTAAATATAAAAGATTTATATAATTGTAACTAATATTACAAAGTAATTTGGTTTACTTTCCCGCTAAAAAGCTTGTTTTTTCCATCAATTACTTTCTTTGACCCTTGAAAACATCTTTTGAGGGATTTATTTCTAAATGCACAAACAACAGCAGCCTAAACCACAGAACATTGTTAATTTGACCTGCAGTGCTTCTGTGAGAGGAATACAGAATCAACAAACACCAATGTGTTTCATTTAACAACAAAATAAACAACCGCGTCATGTAGCCTATCATTTTTCTATTCGCTCTATAAGCTCAAGATGATGCATTAAGGACACCATATGCTTTTTTTATTTTACATAGGCCTATAGAATGTCATGGGATCTCACTTTTCAGTCCTGTAAAACATAACCGCAAACTGGAATATGAAAGAAACACCATTGAAATAGGTTCAGTTTTGCCTGCTTTCTATGGGAAAGTGCAAAACAACATTACAAAGTGTAAAACACTTTTACAAAGCTCAAGACAAATTTACATTTTGGAAAACATTTTTACCTATCATAAGATACAATTATATACTGTAGATAAAAACGATTTTACCAAGGATGAAACAAATTTACATTTTAGAAAAAAAATTAAGACGCAATACACTTTTACCAGTCCCAAAACAAATTTACATTGACAGATTCGTTACGGAAAGGGAATGTACCACACACCGTATATATATTAGCTCATGTGTGACTTTGTAGACCCAGGTTAACATGAGTCTAAAAGCACAGGTTAATACGAGTCTACAACTATAAAAATCATGGTTTGACCAATTACAATAAAATTTGGTTTTGTCATTTAGAGCTATTCTGGGAAAATATCAGCGGGAGAGTATGTAGAAACAAGTTAACACAAATCCACAACCAAAGCACAACATATGTTGACTGATAAAAATATTAAAACCGACCTCAACGTGTAGTCCTGAATAGCTCAGTTAGACAGGTCGATTAATACTCTTGCTGAACTTTTGGACTTGGGTTTGAATCCCGTTGATGACATGTAAATTATAATTATTTCTTAACATTAATTTTGGTTATATACTGTTCTGCCACACAAACAATGACACTGACACCAAGTAATAAGAATATTTATTTGGTATGGGCATGTTTTGTTGCTGTGAAAATGTGACGAATCTGCCAATCTGCAAACGTGAATAGTTTACACCTGAAAAGGGGCACCAGTTAACACAGACACCAGTTAAACCGTAACACCGGCTTCGTTCAGTTTACTTTTAAGAGTCTTCAAGCAGATGTTTACACCGTGTAGACTTGACATCATGTGCATGATTACAGCATACGAGTGGCCCTCTGTATAATATTAAACACATTGATGCAGTATGTCTGGTGTTTCCGTCTGGTCCTCGTCTTTTAGAAACTCTAAACACCGACCACACGTAAAGCAAACCCACGTTAAGCTGCTCATATGTTTGCCACAAAACGGGCAAAACAACCCTCGGCGGCAATTTATGTTCGGTCACCATAAACTTTATTTACACCATGTACTCCACAACACGAATTTACCACTCTCACCACCAACAACAACAACACTTTAGTTTGCACCTTGGTACTGAGTAATCTAATGTATATACAGTACACAGATTAATTGTATAGCATCCTATAGAAAAAATGAATGTAAAAGAGAGATCTGTAAGGGATGTACACATTCATGCTGAGCAATGTATATAAAAGTTTACTTATAGAAATTGACTCCCTTGGGTATGATGCAGAAGAAACTACACGAGGCCGTACTGCAGTGCACAACTCAAAAAAAAAAAAAAAAAAAAAAAAGATTGATTTGTTCATCCAGAAATTCTGAAATCAAGTACTATAAACATCCCAGAAACACCTCATATAGTAATATTTCTGAAATATATGGAGATAATATAAGAAAACCAGGCTACTGTCGCCCCCATATAAACAATTCATCTCCTTGCAAAGCTCTAGAGTAAGTAGCCTCAGATTTAAATAAAATTGTCATCAATCAAAGTGGCGTGCGACAGCGCAGTCCGTGTGGCTTTGCAGCATGTTATTTTCAAGGTGGGTGGCAGTGGAGTCTGTCGCATGTCACGGTGAGTGACGGATGCCCTGTCCAGCGCCGTCAATGAGTATAGCCCCAGCTATTACGCTCACTTGCTCCTGCCTCTCTGAGTCCACCGTCATTTATTAATCTCGTTATGAAATCATGAACCCTAAAGCACACCAATAAATTGTCCCTAGCACTCTAGACCTAAATCATAGCAGTTTTACAGCATGTAATACATTTTTATAGCTTATAATACAAGACTGTCTTGCTGATGAAAAAAAAAAAAACTGAACAAATCAAGGTTTTTTCTGGATATGATGACCGCTAGTCTCTGTAAATACCGAGTCGGTAATTCAAAGGTTTATATGTTCTCTCTGGCTGTGTGGTCTTGGAAACAGAGCGCAAATGAGTGACAGGACCACTGTGTGGGCTAAATTGCCAACCTCTGTGCTGTTAAAATCATTGCACGACCATTAGGATCCTTAAGGACCTAATGCCCCAGGACCTATAGAAAATGAGCCAATCGTGTAGCTCCAAAAAAAAATGGAGCTCCACCGGTGCCTTCTCATGAGGCAGGAGGCAGCACCAGTTGTTATGACAGATTAGCCAGCGGAGACTTAAATCACCAGCTAATGGGCCTGTTATGGAGGAACCAGAGCAATGCATCTGGCACCACATGCCGCTCATGAGCTGCGTCATCTGTTACAATCTGCAAGCAGCCATGTGAAGATCTTCCGCACACCCGGACTGCCATCCACAGAGGCGGAGACGGCGGAGAGACTACATGGAAGGGTGATAAAAGTGATTTAAAAGTTTGCGTTTGGCCAGGTGCAGGTTTTCGCCCGCTGTGCTACTGCGCTGATAGCTACGTCCAAATGATTCACAGCTTGTAGAGAGCAGTTCTGGCAGGAGCACAAAGTCGGAGTCGCGAATGAATCACTGGGTGACAAAACATTGAAGCAAAAACAGAAGTTTTGACTGTACAAATGGCCTGCGTGAAAAATAGTGCCAGGGCGATGTTAAAGGGATAGTTCACCCAAACAGCAAAGTTCTGTCATTTATTTACCCTCCACTTGCTCCAAATCATTATGGGTTTCTTTTTCTCTGTTGAACACAAACGAAGGTAGTTTTGAAGAATGCTGGAAACTGGTAGACATTAAATTTGATAGCATTTTATTTCCTACTACAGATGTTAATTATTAACTGTTCACTGAAAAAAACAGCTTACACACAATTTATTAATGTTGTTCCAACAAAAATCGATTAAGTTAAAGGGGTGGTCCACTACAATATCATTTTTTAAAATGTGTAATGCAGCTGTGTGAACACAAACAACATCTCTGAATGTAATACGCTCAAAGTTCAATGCAAAGGGTGACATTGGCTTTTACAGAGTTAGCTTAGCAAAGCCTACAGCGAACAACGTTTGGGGACTACAAAAAAATACATCCGGGTTAGTGAGATCACAAATGCTTCAAGTTATGTGCATTCACCATGCACAGAGAACCCGTGAAGCGAAGGTGCCTGGCCAGGGGCGCTGTAATGTTGTAGCAGAGAAAGCTAAAATGCCGTCCAAATGCTGCCATTTCCATAAAGCTCATTCTGTTTCTGCATTTGGGTTTCCAAAGGACACGAGACAAAGAGAGAAGTGCTTACAATTTAATTTAATGTTCCAGAGAATTATAAAAAATATATAGCTCTAGCATTTGACAAAGGAGAACTTCCAGAATCTCTCCCAATTCAGTGCTGGATTCGGCTAAAAACTCCTCAAAGTAGGAGCAGCTTCAACCATATTAGACGAAGCTGTGGACTGTGAGCCACAACCTGTATTTTTATTTGTTAAAATATATCTATTACAAGCACAGTGTCTAGCGTTAACGGTATGTTGTAGCAAGGACATTAAAAAGGATGTAAACAACAGGAAATGCTGTTTGGCACAGCTAACTATTTAGCTACAAATTCATTTTTATCTGTAAAAAACCCATGTAAACACCCACAATCTTCAGCAGCGCTGCAGTGTCTCTCTATGCGGCCGCTTTCTGTACATTCTATATCTCAAAAATCGAACTCGCAAAAGATATGTGAACGTTTCATGTTACTTACACATGCTTAAAATCCAAATATACTATTATGTTAAAGACACTTGTCAGATTTTAACTTAGAGAGTAGGCGTGAGGTTCAGCTGTGTCCTTTTCATTTTCTGTCTGATTCAGACTCACTCTGACAGGGCTGCTACTCTGACTGACAGTATTTACACAGCCGAGGCACAGCGTGTGCTAGTGACTGGATGTGAAGCTTTTCCTGGTGACGTGGAGCTGATAAGCGAATCACAGCAAATTATGTTAGCTGACCAATCAGAGCCTCTTGAGGGCGTGCCTTTCGGAGGAACTAGGAAATATGACAGTCGTTTTCATGTTAGCAGAATAGCTGTATATAATCAAAGTAAGATATATGAAAAATAACGTGATTTTCTACAAATGAAGCATGAGCACACATTGCTTTGCATCTTATAAACACAACCAAGCCTTAAAAATACACTTTGGACCACCCCTTTAATGTAATAAATTGAAGTGGATTAAAAATAAAGCAATTAAGCTGCCCCCCAAAAACCTCTAGAATTGTTTTGTTTCAACTCATTTTAAATAAGTTTGAAGCAGCAGCAAAAATATTTTTTGTGTGTTTCAAACATGTATTATTTTGTGTTTAACAGAAAAAAGAAAAAAAAAAAAAGAGTAAATTTACATTATTAGGACGAATATCCCTTTAAAAGAATGGTTGCAAAACATTTAACAAGCTAGAAACGTATTACAATAAAGATCTCAAGAATTTAACTGCATAAATCCAAACAGCTAAAGTGCTTATGTCCAACAGCAGAAAGAAATTCATACCGGATGTGGGTGTGAAAATGGCAGAATTGTTTTAGGTAAACTAACCCTTAAAGTAGCTTTCTGCCAATTCTGACAGGTCAGGAGTGAATACAAGTGCACATACGCATGACCCAAGCTAAAAAAAATGCCGCTCCACAGGAGTTTTATTAAACTTAATGGCTTCTGAGATGGATTTTGAGGTTGTGGTAGGGTGAAACGCAGTTCACGACCTCCTCACGGTAACTGAATCATTACTCAGCAGTCAGACTGCAGTAAGTGCCTAATCTTTCAAAATGACTGAAGCGTTATATACTGACAAATTCTTCACCATCAGCATAAAGGCCTGTGAAAATGTGTACAACTTAAAGTTGTTTTGCACTTGACCGTCTGTGAGTTCTTGAGGAGCTTGTCTTTTGTTGATGAATGTCACGTTTTAATCTTGTCCTCGGATTCACTCATCTTCTCATGCCTGGCATTAGAAATGAGTGCTCTTGATGTGTTTTGAGGTTAGTAATTCTCGCTGGATTAATGAAAGCAGTTATTCTGAGAATATGTAGCAGAGCTATTTTAGAAGTATCCCACTGTGGTGGTTTGGAGAATTTAAGCCGAAGCAGCAGAATGCCTTCACGTACCATTAGAGAAAGAAAAATAGAGATTATAAAAATACAGAACTGTTGAATTTCATATGTCTAATAACATAAATATTAAAGTGGAAAAACTAATGTATTCAATAAGGTTTAAAAAGGAAACACTAAAAAGTACATTCAATTGTTAAAAGTGTTTTTTAATGAATATTTAATTATTATGATTAAATATACCATTTCAAATATAGGCAATGAATAATAATAATAATTATAATAATAAATGCATAAAACAATACTACAAGAAACAATATAAATGTCCTTTTTATTAACTAAAACATTGTCAAGTCCCTATAGTACTATATAAAAGGGTTTTATTTAAAAGAATACTAAGATAATATGATACAAATGTATTAACAAAAAATTACAATTAATTTATTTTTGTTTGTTGTGCAATAATCAATACGGTATCAATATATTGTGCATACTCAAAAAAAATAAATAAATAAACTAGATAAATATTTAATATATTTATTAAACTGTTATGATAAAATAATATATATAAAATGTAATTCTCACAATTGTTTGTTTGCCATCAGCTTTAAACTTACTACACCTAAAGTAATATAAAAATAAAATTACAAACTATAGAATTTGAATATTTAGTCCAAATGTCCACTACTGTACAGTATAAGAGGGGTGAGCCAAATGCCACATCAACCAATTGCCATAATATATAGTTGTATAACACAGTGGTGACTAAAATTATTAGAACACTGCACTATTACATGGTTTCAGTTTGAATTTTTTTACATGTAATGTTGCTTTTAGGAGATGCTGGTTATTTTTCACTTTTGACATGGATACATTCATTTATATATTTTGCAAAAAAACTGAATGATATTTTATATTTTTTTGGGGAAACTACTGTAGCTTTTTACAGTAAAACTGAAATGTGACTGTTTTATCACAATATGTCTTCATTTCAAGCAATGTTTGATTTTACTTTAGTTTAAAGTATTTATCAAATAACCATATATTATATACAGTAGTTTGTTTCCTTACTCTATCATTGGAAAAAGATGCCCCACCTTTAATAGTTGAGTATATTTACAGTGCAAATGATAACATAATGAACTATGGGGGTATGTGGAATATTAACAGTAAATAAATAATTACATTAAACAAAAATAATAATAATCATTTAATAATCAAAATATGCAATCAAAATGCAAATTCAAACAACGCAAACAAATTAAGAAAATGCGCTATATCTTCTCACAACATATGCAAATACCAAGGAACACAGTGGAAATGTTTAAAGGTGACCCAAACGTGAATTAAAGGTGCTGTATGTACGTTTTTTTTTATCCTAAAGCATAAAAATACCATAATATGTTTGCAGGTATTTAAGAAACATGCTACGTCTATCATAAAACAATGCTAAAGTCAGATATTCTGCTTTGAAAATGTGCGCTCTGTTCAGTGTCCTAACACCACTCTACGTCACAGAATAGTGCACTTACTGCACTCCAACAAAATAGTTTTATAATCTAATTAATACATATTAAACCTCTTTAACATTATTAAATGTACATGCTGAATGACTGATATCTGTTGGCTTGCACTGAGTCACAGTTCTAAAGTTCAATTTCAGTTTATTTTATTTTCAAGATCTGAGGTGAATCTGTTGCTTATAGTAGTATAGCGATGGCAGTAAATGTCTAGTAAGAGGCATTCAAATTCACATTGTTAGCATTTACATCGAATAAAGCACACAAGGTTAACCTGAGATGATCATTGTCATAGTTTTCTGTTAGGAGCCGTTTCTAATATATCAATTTGAGGTGTTGGTTAGGACAAAAACTCCTTTTTATATGGATAATATTCCTTCTATCGCGTGCCATTGCTTTTATTTATAACACTATTTAAATCAGCCATTGTTGCTGTCGTCAATCTGGAAACCTGTGCTTGAAATAGTTTTGAACCAGCGGTGCAATACCTAGTTCAACCACTGGGTGTCAAACTTACATACTGCACCTTTAAAATTTGAACAAAAACATTTTCTTAAATTGCAGCACATTAGTTTAGTTTATTTGTTTACAGGGTCAATGCACATTAATAAACATTACTGTAAAATGTGCCAAAATTAGCCAAGAATGGCTTTTTCTCATCTGCAGACCCCTTGTTAAAAAGTCACACCTAAAATAGAAGCACAGCATAACATAGAATACACTATCATATATAAAATAGAATAAAAAAAAGCAAAAAACAAAAACAGATTGATGACAGCAGAAAAGGACAAAAAAGCCAAAGAAGTGTCAAGAATACAGTACTAATGCTGACAATGCTGATTTGTCAATAACCATCTTTTAAAGAGCCCCTATTTTGCATTTAAAAAGGTCATATTTTGGTTTTAGGGGTCTCCAACAACATGCTGAAATGTGGGCAAGGTCCAAAAAAACACTTCATTGTCTTATAACATGCATATATTTTTTACCTAATTATCCCAGTGACTCCCATAAGAATCGTTCAGCGATTTATTTGTTCCCAAACCCCTCCTTAGCATGAAGCTAATCTGTAGTGATTGGTCCGATGACCCAGTCTGTTGCGATTGGTCAACTGCGTTCAGCATGAGACAGAGAGAGAAGCCCACCACAGTAGCAGCCAGCGAGTATATGAGAGCCCAATGAGGGAATGCAATAAATACAGACCAGCATATTACTCTCCTCATAAACCTAACCCCAAGTAATAACAACGACACACATTCAGTATTAATCCACACAGTGGAAGTTTAAAAAAGTTTAACTATTTTTGAAAATTGACCGCACCGCGTGTGTGTAGGAACGGCTGATGGTGGCCAGAGCAAAGACAAACAGCAGAGGATTGCCAGTTCAGAAACGCATTTAAATTGGTAAAGGAAGAAGCACGCGTCACGTTTTTAACGTGGTTTTGGACGCGATATGTGAACAGCCCCATACAGTTTTAACCTGAGAGATATGGTACAAGCACTGATCTATAATAGATAAGTGATTACAAGCCGCGCGGGACCATTACAACTTATAACACACAATTTAACACATATTTTGCAAACTACACAAAATAAGGGAACAATTTTAATTACACTTACATGTTATGATCCAGAGGGAGAAGAAACTGCTCCATATGAACTGTAACAGTTACTGACAAAGTCCCTGTCAAAGTCTGACAAAGTCCCAAACATAATAGTCTCTGCTGCTCCTTTAATAGTAAACGGTCGACAAATCCCGCATTGCAGCGTAGGTTATTGTATCAAAAATCTGAAAAATTGCAGGAACAAACACAGCACTAGGTTGGCTATACTGTGGTGTTGTTGTGAAAATGAACTTTAACCCTTTATTCCCCGCAGCCGAATCTCCATCTGTCAGTGATCGTCATCTTCAGTCATGATCAGTCCCGTGATCCCCCGCGCCTCTGCTTGTGTGTGGAGGGAAATCACTTGCACATTTGACAGGAATTGGAAGTACATATTGTGATGTACCGTACCGACGTCGATGCGATCAAACAAAAGATCCGAACCCAACTCGATTCGTTTATTAGACTCTGAGTCAAATAGTTCGCTAAAGAATCAATAGTTTTAAACATGCTGCACTTTCAGATTTAAACCTCAGCTGGATGTTTTTATTCACTTAGAGCTGTGTTGGAAGGTCACTGCATGGAAGGTCATTTTCAAAAACCCATAATAGGGGCTCTTTAACATGAAACTGAAAAGAACGAAAAGTGAGTGATCCTCTAATTGTTGGTGGGATGGAGTTCCACTCCCTAGCAGCTTTCGCTGAAAATACCGACTGACTGAATTGACTTTTTTTTAGGAGGAATAATACAATCCCCTCTTTCACCACCTCTAGTAGTTCGGTGAGCAGTCGTTCAAACTTTCACAAACTGATTTAGTGGTGAAGTCGGGTTATGTAAGGTCTTAAACATTAAACAAATATGCACAAATTTAACTAAATTTTCCCAACTAAGCAGGCTGTATTTTTTTAATAGTGAACAATGGTATTGAATTGATTTCTTGTCAAGGGTTTTTAAAGGGTCAAGAAACACCAAAACACATTTTTTGAGCTGTTGACAGTCATATTTGTGTCCCACGCTGCTATAAACACTATTAGGTCACATATATTGCATTAAAAAGTGAAAATTGGTTGTTTTTGCGTTATTTCCAGCAAATTCGTTCTTCCGGTTTGAAACGAATTTTTGAAGCTGTGTCACGGCGATTAGATACTTGCGTGTAATCCAGCATGGAGAGTGGCTGTCTGTACCTTCGAGTACATAGTGACATCTCTGAGTGTGCGGCCTTAATTCATGAGAAAGACTTGGTTCAAACCAATCAGTGCGCTCTATTGTGTATGCGGTGCAACTTCATTAATATGCATGATAGTTTTACCTGTTACAGTGTTCAGACGACAGAGAGATGCCATGTTGTGGTGCTAAAACAAGTCAAAGAACAAGAATTTGGAGACATGGGTCGTCAGTGTTGCGTTTATTAATGTGCTGCAACGAAGGTTTTGTTTTCATTTTCCCGCCATGAGAGCGGAGCTGGACTCGCGTGTGGAATACAGTGCATGCGACAGAAATGTGTTTGTAAGGAACATTTTTACCCGAAAATCTGGAAATGGTGAAATCCGCATTTGCCACTCGTCTGCTTTTAAAAAAGACACGGCTCCAGTTTGTATTGATTGTCCTGTGTCTACAGATTTGGTAAGTGTGTGTGAGAGCAGTGCCCTTTGTTTGTTCATTCAGATGGCAAAGTTACTTCAAACCATCAGCAGTGCTCTTTCAGTTTTTAAAGACAAACCTTAGTCAAAATGATTTAGTTGCTAAGTTTACAGTATGTTAATATCACTGCAATATTATAGTACAATATTATAGACTGAAAGATCCGCTGTAAATGCTGCTCTCTGAGTGTACACATGTAAAGACCACAATCAAACTTTTACTGTCGTGTAGGATTTTCACCGCATTTTGTGACAGGATAGTCTAGACAGACACGGCTTTCTGACGCTACCTACCGAGTGCATCTAAGTTACTGAGAAATGTGGAGGATTTTTTTCTCCCATTCGCCGTGCGACATTCCATTAAAACTACACTCTCCAGCAGGAAATATGCAGGAAATATTCCTGAATAAAAAGTGAAAGTGCCAAACTGCAATTAAAGTCGACAAATTAATAATTTGTCAAATATTTCGATTACTTATGTCCATGTAAACACAGTCACTGTCTTTCTCCCCTGCGTCTCTGTGTTTGTGTTTTGCCTCGCGCAAGCCCAAATGGAAACTCCCATATTTGCAAATCCTGCCCTCTTTCCCTCCCCCGACACTCCCACCTAAACAGAGCTGGACATGCCCACTTTACTGACTTTTTCCAAACTAGAGGTGTGAAAACACCCTGCTGAAACGGGGGTTTCGTGGCCCTTTAAGGATTGTTTGTATAATGATTCAAGTGGCTTCAAAGTAGTAATGCTAGCTTGGGACCAAGTGGTTAAACAATAAGAGATATGAGAAATGATCATGAAGTGATAATAGATTAGGGTAGCTTCACATGACATCTGATCACGAATAAATCTAAAATTTGCTAAACTGAATCTTACCCGGTTACAAACCTTTTTAACCTGTGACTTAAATGATAGTTTCAAATCTATCAAAACACCAAGGGACTTGTACTCAGATACAACGTGAAATCTTTCCCCTGATACAAATACATCTGGTACTACACTTAACCTATCATTCTTAGAAAAGAACATACACAGTTTTAGAGATGTTCAACTGTAAACAGCATTGTTCTAACCAGGCTAAAAGATGTACCGGCGATTCTGTGAGTTTGTTTGTAACTTGTAACACACTACTACTATGAATAAATATAACAGTGTCATCCGCATACATTTGCATATTATTATTATTATTATTATTAGGACAAATGGATAGAAAATCATTGATATATAAAGTAAAAAGTAAAGGGTCCAAAATAGATCCTTGTGGAACACCTGTGGATATACCTACAGGGGCAGATTAAGCTCTCTCTGCAACTGTACCCAGCCCTACTGTCTCGCAAAAATGCTGTCAATACTCCATTCAACCACCTCCAGCGAAATATCACCATTATCATTTTATAAGGGAGTTAAAAATTAATTATTACCCAAAACAACATATCAAAGTCAGCCGTGTTGAAATGCAGAGGTCACTCAGGAGGGCCACAAGTGTGTCTGTATTCTGTCAGAGAGCTGCTGCTGCTGTACTCATATGTATTCGGACCCGCTGCTCCTCTAGAAACGGAGAACAGGTTGAGGTCGAGTAGAGCTCTTTCTTCACAGTTTAATAAGAAAGTGGACAATATTCCCTGTGTTAGCGCTGCTCGGTGGACACAGCGTTTAGAGCTGGGGTGTAGAGAAATGGATGAGCTCCATCAAAGAGCCAGAGAGAAGGTCAAGACGGTGTCAAGCAGTCAATCTATCAGACAAGCAGGAGGAGGGATGTTCATTCCAGCATCTTCACCTCAGCCGTTCTTATTTGAAGAAGAAAATGCCCTGGAAGGCCTGCAGATGATTGACCATTAATCCGTCAAAGTGTGCTGATGCTACGATACTTATCTAATGGGTGCTCAAATAATAGCAAAATCAAACAAGCTGTAAAAAACAGGCAGTAAAGATTAACTGACTGTAACAAAGCTTGAAGTGTTTTAATAAGTCTTTTTAAGTGTACTTTGCTTTCCATGTCCTGAACGCTTAAGGGATGCATATAAAAAAAGAGTACGGAGAAGAAAGGGCACCGCGCAGGGAGGCCGTCCAAGGATCTCTGGAGCTTGATGAGGTTAAATATTGTGCTTAAGGACATAATACGGCTCAGGAAGAGAAGCAAAACTGGGATTTAATGTAGAAAGCCTTATGATAATGGGGTAGAAGTGTAACCTAATATATTCCACTGGCAACACGTATCGTATTTGGAATTGAAAATTATTATGGATTACTATATTGTGTTTCAGACTGTCATAAAATAGTATAATCTATATTGTGTCTTCCATTTATTTGATATATAAACATTTAATCACGCTCATGTATAATTCAGAAATGCTTTTATAATGCACCCTTCCTTCATTTAAAATGTTGAACTATATCCACAGTTGAAACCAGAAGTCTACATACACTCTAAAAAAAGGAACATAACCATTTTTTTTTTTTTTTAATGTCTGAGGGTAAATCATACTAAACGTTTACTATTTTAGGTCCGATAGGATTACCTAAATGATTTACATTTGCTAAATGCCAGAATAATAAGAGAATTTTTTTTTATTAATTTCTAGACAGTCAAAAGTTTACACACATTTCCTTGGTATTTTTTTAGCTTTGCCTTTAAACTGTATAACTTTGGTCAAATGTTTTGGGTATCCTTCCACAAGCTTCTCACAATAGTTTGAAGGAATTTTGGCCCATTCCTCCTGACAGAATTGGTGTAACCGAGTCAAATTTGTTGGCTGTCTTGCTCGCACAAGCTTTTTCAACTCTGCCCACAAATTTTCTATAGGATTGAGTTCAGGGCTTTGTGATGGCCACTCCAAAACATTCACTCTGTTGTCCTTAAAGCACATTTGAACTAATTTGGCAGTATGCTTGGGGTCATCGTCTGTTTGAAAGACCAATTTGTGGCCAAGTTTTAATTTCCTGGCTGATGTCTTGAGATGTTGCTTCAGTGTTTATACATAATGTCCTTTCTTCATGATGCCATCTGTGCTGTGAAGTGGACCAGTCCCTCCTGCAGCAAAACAGCCCCACAACATGATGCTGCCGCCCCATACTTCACAGTTGGGAGGGTGTTCCTAGGCTTGTAAGCTTTCCCCTTTGATTAGTTCTATCAGACCACAGGACATGTCTCCAAAAATTATTCTTTTTCCCAGTGTAATTTTGCAAATTGTAATCTGGCTTTTTTGGTGATTCTGGCTTGTTGATTTTCCCATGTTGTCACACAAGGAAGCAGTGCCTTTTTCAAGAAAAAAGTTCTAACAATTTCTCAAAAAATATCTCTCTCATTTTTCTGCTATTAGCATAACAGAAACAAATTTGATAATCCCAACTTACCTAAAAGAGAAAAGGTTTAGTCACATTAACTTTTGACTTTTTTCAAAATGGTTATGAGCCTTTTTATACAGTGTATGTAAACTTCTGGTTTCAACTGTATATAACCTTAAAAAGTACAAAAATACATACAGTATATACTTTGAAATTAAACAAATGCTAATTAAAAAGGATACATATTCCTTCAGCTGAATTTAAAACTACGTCTGAAACTACAATAAAACTGTTAGAGACACAGAGATATGAACATTTTAGTTGATGTCAAAAAACAAGAACTGCCATTTGAAGCGATATCCATTATATATAAAACATGTTCTAAGCCTGTTTACAAAAACAAATGGAAAATACAGTTGATAGCCTAAAATGTAAAACAGCCTTTCATAAAACCAATACTATCAAACTTTTGATATGGATCTCATATCATTCAGTTTAATACATTTGTCTATCATTTATTTCACCTGATCTTAACATTTAATCAATGAATCATTTGTTATATCCAGAGTTTTTAAACTTGTCTGATTGTTGTCTGACCATTTTCAAAGTTATAAACTGCTACAAGAGCTTTCAGTCAAGAACCACCAATTACTGCAGTAAATACCTTTTTTGTGCTTGTGTATGCAAATGACTTGATGTGTTATATAATCATATTACAAATTCATAATCATTTTACAAATGTTGTAGTTTTTTGTTAGTTTATCTGAACATAAGTGTAAGACTTGCTGTGATGGCTGTGCTTACAGTTGTACAGTACAATAACATTAATCCAGCACAAAGGATGATTTGAAACCAGTACCTTATTGTTTGCTACTGATTGAACTGATTGTTAAAATTACTAAGCTGAAAGATCTTACTCTGGTGTTTTGGTGATTAAGCCAAATGTTCTCAATACATAAAGTATCACAATGATTTAGTGTTCTGAGACAATGATTACGTGAAATAAAAAAATATATGCAACTACAATAAAATCATGACATTGGGTTTTGAAAAAAATTATTAGTGTGTTCAGTAAAAAATTTTGTGCTAAGAGATTTGAAAATGTACACCTTACTTACTGTACAAAATAGTACCTAACCTTTTTTTGTACTGTAGTGTATGTGCATATTTAACCTGAGAAAGAAAATGTCCTCACAAGCAATTCAGCACCACAGCTATGGACAACACCTCATAGTGACTTTTTTATTATTTATTTAACAAGTTTTTTTCTAAAAACAACTTTTCTCTTGGAATTTAATGGGTTATTCTCAACATTTTATTTAGATTTTTCTTTCTCAAAACTTTACATTCTTTTTCTCAAAACAACAACTTTATTCTCAAAATTTAATATGGTTATTTTTTAGCATAGGCTCATTCTGAAAACGCAGCCCTATTTACGTTTCTGGAGATCACGAATTATGTAGCCAGAAGTACGTATTTCTGCGTTTCATTTTTAAAACGAAAGCTACAGGCAGTATGACGCCGTTCCTTTTCGCGCTTAACAGCTGACTGCTTACCTCAGTGTAGATGGCTTTCCTGCTTTTACCAGTTTGTCCAGTTAGCTCGCCATGTATGTCGATAGACTTGAGACGCAAAGAGGAATGGACCACGATGGGTCCAGTGAGGAATGGTTCCAGAAAGCAGGTAAGACAAAAACAGAATCAAAAAAATATAATAAACAAGTAAATAACAGGGTGAGAATGTGGTAAAATCTGAAAACGTTGTAAAAATCAGGCAAAGGTTTTTCTTTTTCTGGATTGCTTTTTAAAATTTTCGGTTGGGTTTAGGGATGTGAATGGGCGGGTCAATCTGTGCTTTTGAAAATATTATTGGTTGGGTTTAGGGAAAGAGGAGGGTGGGTCAGTCAGTCATTCAGTCAGTCAAACAGTGAGTCAACAGCGGCCTCTGGTGGATTTACGTGAGAACAGCAGGCGCAAATGGCACTCGCAAGAGAAATTTTAGATCTGAAAAAGCGATTTGCGAAAAAAAACTGGCGCTCTCCAAAAATGTATATAGAGGTACATTTTCAGAATGAACCTGGGTTGTTATTTTCAAAATTGGATATTGTCATCTTAAAATGTTACGAGTTTAATGTTAATCACATTATAATAACTCAAGCCTATTTTACTAAGAAATTTGTAAGCCCATCTTCAAGTAATATAAAAATAAAAACAGAAAATATCAAGATAAAACAAATTCTAACTATAAACAAAAAACTATTTCTCAAATCGCACTAATATTACACTGTTATAATAACTAAAAACATAGGAAAACTTGGACACATTTTATTTTAAGTAGTGGTGGGCCGTTATCTGCGTTAACGTGCTGCGTTTACGCGAGACTCTTATCGCGCGATAAAGAAAATATTGCCGTTAATCTATTCTCAAAGTTGGGTTGGAAGCTGGGTCTATTCTACGCAAGCTATGATCACTTTCACCTTGATATTTTACCGCGGATGTATACCTGACCGTTGAGTTGTCTGACAAAAGAGTGCCCTTCCGAATCGTATCAGCAGGATGCCTGACTCCAACTGCAGTTCGGCCGTTTCACTTTAACTCCCGAACATTTCATTCATGCCCTCGTGACAAACTGGGGTATTAGACGAAAATAAGGAGTAAGGACTGGTGAGAATCTTATGGAATTTAATAACGCATGCCAAATGGAAAGAAAATGGAAAGATGTGTGTGTGTGTGTGCGCGGTCCTTTACTGACAGCCGCGTGTGGATCTTGTCGGAAAATATGGCGAAAGGTCCTAAAGACTGCGGTGTTTACTTCAATAATGTCACTAATATATGTATACTCCACGTCTTAATTCCATTTCTGTTTAGTCCAGTTATGACTTTAGTTGGATTAAGGTAATCAAAAGTGTAATGTAGGCCTACAGTTCAAAATTCATGTTTAACTGAACAAACAGTTAGTAAACACATTGAACGTGAGAAACCCGTTCTCAAAGATTTATTATTTGGGTAGCACACATATTCTGAATCCTTCGGCAGAATTCAAATGAGCCATTTTAATCTAGATTAATTCCAAGATCAATCTAGATTTAAAAAATTAATCCATGCCCACCTATAATTTTAAGGTATACTGTAGTTCTTATACTTTTAGCTCAATAAACTACTAATTTGCTGTTAAT
Source organism: Danio kyathit (assembly GCA_903798195.1). Lineage (NCBI taxonomy): Eukaryota > Metazoa > Chordata > Actinopteri > Cypriniformes > Danionidae > Danio > Danio kyathit. The sequence continues at coordinate 34,942,535 of LR812528.1, read as the reverse complement.
TAATAGTTAGTAGTAACTGGGTTTTGGGAAGAATTCAAAATGTAGAAGATCATTCATTCAATCAATTTCCTTCAGCTTAGTCCCTTTATTCATCAGGGGTCGCCACAATGGAATGAACCGCTAACTTATCCAGCATCTGTTTTACACAGCGGTTGCCCTTACAGCTGCAACCCAGTACTGGGAAACATCCATACACACTCTTTCACACACATACACTACGTCCAATTTAGTTTATTCAATTCACCTATAGCGCATGTCTTTGGACTGTGAGGGAAACTGGAGCACCTAAAGAAAACCCACATTGAACACGGGGAGAGCATGCAAAATCCACACAGAAATGCAAACTGACCCAGCCTTCTTGCTGTGAGGCGACAATGCTAACCACTGAGCCACCATGTCGCCCTAGAGTAAGATCATACTATATAAATACTAATAAAAAGTCAGGTAATAATAAGTCAGTAGCAAATAGTGGGAATCGGTACTTAAACTAAAGTGTTATCAAAAGATGTATATGTTCTCCATGGACCCCCTGTAAACGTAAATACGGGGTCTGTAGATGACTGGCTGGAAAACCTAGAGAAAGTTTAAGAAAAATGTTTTGTTTATCTTCTCTAAAGACCCCCTAGTGAAGCTTGAGGAGGCTCTCTCTGAAAAGCCAGAGTATTGATGGATTAGAAACGCTTCAGTGTGTTTCAAGCGAGAATTTCACAGCAAACGAAACCAGCATGAAGGATTAAGTATGCTGTTGATATTTATGCAGCCTTTTTTCTTCTTTCACCCCACTTATACATCAACTATAATGTGCACACTGGGAAATTTTTCTCACTTTAGACTAATTTACCCAGTGATGGAATTAATTTGTATCATTTGCATCTACACTCACCGGCCACTTTATTCTAGAAAACCTGTCCAACTGCATGTTAATGTAAATATCCAATCAGCCAATTAAATGGCAGCAAATTAATTCATTTAGCCATTTAGAAGATCTGCCGAACTTCACACTGAGCATCAAAATGGAGGAGAAAAATGATTTAAGCTTTACCTGTGGCATGGTTAGTGCTGCCAAACAGACTGGTCTGAGTATTTCAGGCACTGCTGATCTACTGGGATTTTCATGCACAACCATCACTAGGGTTTACAAAGTAAATAGTCCAAAATAGGGCTGCACGATATTGGAAAAATCAAACATTGCGATATTTCGTTTTTCTGTGATATACTTTATATTGTGATATGAATATAATTTCAGCAGATTAATTAAATAGCTCTATTTAAAAAGATTTCATTCATTTAGATAGATTGGGATGATCAACAGAGCACATACAACAGAGCAGAGATAAAAGATAAATAAACAGTGCTTTCTGATTTTCGTTTGAATCTAACAGTATTCAGGTATAGAACTTAAACAATCAAACATAAAATAATATGGTCATCGTTGTATAAATAATTTAAAAATAATAATATTTAAAAATGTTTTTTTATCTTTTAATATTTAACCCTTTTATGTGTACGATCACACCAGTGTGATCAGCCTTGGCTGGTCCCTGAAGCATACGATTAGACTGGTGTGATTAGAACATTCAGAGAGCACATCATCAACTGCTAAAATTCAAATCTGATGGCGTGCACTGAGGCACAGAAAGAGGTGTGCAGTGTTTGTCATAAATCACAATTTATCCCTGCTTTCAAACAAATAACATCTATTTTAGGTTTCAGACATTCAAATACGCTTAACTACGCTTATCCTCTCCCAGATAAACAGTTACTTCATGCATTTCGACAGAAAATTATGAATAAACATGTAAATCCAGCATCTCGGATCTCTCCTGCTGTTGTTGCTAGAAGGGATTCAGCTGCGATCGGAAGTTAACAAGTATTAATATTATTTATTACGCATTAATTGTATTTAAGTAGCATCTATCCCTACCTCAAATCTAAGCCCAACCCTTACAGTAATTAAAAAATATTATTTGTTGTACAGTGTCACAATAATTATGATATATTGACGTGACTATCTTCAGCTGTATCCCATCCAGCTAATAAAAATACAATTAATGTGTAATTCAATAAATAATAAAAATACTTCTCATTAACTTCCGATTGCAGCTGTATCCCTTCTAGCAATAATGACGGCGCCCATTAACCGTCATATAACAAATAACATGATCATTATTAAGCTTGTTGATTGACATATCTGAGAATCGGAATATCAGAAATTCCACAATATAATTAGAACATTTCAAGAGTTCACACTTAGATAATGCTTGACTATATTAGTTAGTTTGGCATGCTGTCCCGGGAGAGAACCCTGAGCTCAGAGATACAGTAGGTGAGCCCAAGGCTCCCGCCTGGTCAAATAAGCATTAGGAGGGATATGAGATCAGGTAGTTCTCTATAACCTCCCGAGAATATACCTCCAATTATGTTAGTTTGTACTTAGTAAGTGCTTATGACTTTAACTGTAGTTGCATGTTTTTGAGTGTGGGAGGAAACCAGAGCACCCGGGGAAAACCCATGCGAACACGGGGAGAACATGCAAACTCCACACAGAGAGTGTCGACTGGTTCAGTTAGCATTGAACCAACTCGACCTCCTTGCTGTGGGGCAACAGTGTTAACCACTGAACCACAGTGTCGCCCGAAGCTAAACTGAGGAGGAGGGAGAAGGGATGGATGGGGGGGTTTCCAAAACGAAGATGAGAAATGAAGTTTAGGCTGGGTATTTATATTAAATCTGAAATGATCCGATTGGCTAGTTAGTGATTGGTGATAGGGATCAGCTGTAGTCAATCCTATCACGTGCTCCTCTCGAAATTAGTTTATGAAACTTCACTTATCGCCATGGGAACTTTAGAACGCAATGGATTCTAAGTAACGGTCACCAAAAAAAAAAACTCATGCAATACTCAACTTGGATTATTTTAAACTCATGTGTGAAAGGGTTAATAAATAATCTAATCCTACAATGTGACTATTGTGTATACGCAAATTACGATATCGATGCTTAAATGATATGTTGTGCAGCCCTAGTCCAAAATATGTTTAAAGACAGTAAAGTCCTTAGTTAAAATGCTAAATCCCAGAGGAGAGACAAGAATAACCAGACTCATTCAAGCTGATAGAAAAGCAACTAAAATTAACACTTGCTACAACCAAGGTCTGCAGAAGAGCATCACTGAACAAAAAACCCAATACAACAAACCTAGAAGCAGATGAGCTACAGCAGCAAATAACACACAAAAACTCCTGTCAGCTAAGAACGAGAAAATCAGGATACATAATTACTGCAGAAAGGTAGCCTGTTCCTATGAATCTTAATTCTTTTTTAAATGACATTAGGATGGTGGAGTCAGAATTTGGCACAAACAACATAAAAGCATTTATCCATCTTGTCTTAAACACTTTCTTGGCACGCCAATTTCAAAAGCACAGACTACCTAAGCATTGTTGCTCTCCTTTATAACCACAGTGCACCCATCTACCTATAACAGCATAACACATCATATTGCAAAGTTCAAATCATCTCAAACTGGTTTCATGAACATCGCTTACTCCTCTTCATCCCCTGTGAGACATCAGGCTTTAATGAGATCTCTCCATCACATGCGGTCTTTTGAATTGCCTTTCTCTTCAAACAGCCTAAGATCTATGCTGGGGGGAGCCTCTAGGTCCTAGTAAGTACAACTATACCAAATTAGTCTTAGTCGAGTAGCCAGACAAAAGACAGCACACTGTTCCTTCAGGTTGGGGATTGAGAATAGCACTAACAATTCCAGTATGTAAAAAAAAAAAAAAACTACTTTTATAGGAACACTTCACTTAAAAATAGGCTAATTCTACAAGTTTTATTTTTCTGACAGTCTTAGTAGACAATGTAACTACAGAAGAGTGGTAAATAGAAAAATTAGAGCGAGATGCTAATGGTCAAATTCCATTCAGTGAGATTAGCTAAGCTATAAGTGCTCTCGTCAGACCCAGAGATTGGCTGAATGGATTCAAAAATGGTAAAACTCAACTGTTTCACTCTTGGGGAGTTGTAAAATAAGCCTATGTTCAAAAAAGTGGAGTGTTCCTACTAGGAAACTACAACTAGCAAACCCATCAATACCAGGCCTATAGCAGATCCCAGACCCTTTTTGAGTGGCAGCATGAGCACCCCTCATGTACATGACAGTGAGATAAATAAACTCAAACAGCCTCGCAGTTATAAGATTTTAATCCAGTAGAGCCTTTTTGATAAAACTGCACCAACTACATGAGGCTAACATTTTAACACGGGCCAAATCTCTAAGGAATTCATTATTTCTAGCATTTCTCAGATTTTTCCCTAGCAGGTGTCATCTGGTTGTGTCTATTTATCTCACAGCCCACCTAAGAATCCCAACCAGCGTCTTGTTTTGCAGTTCTGGAAAATGGCCGGAGAACTGCCCTGTGCTTGAGGGGACATCGGTGGTATTGTTTATCATTCGATGCAATTCGAAGGGTACCTCAGAGACCCCATCCCCATAGACCATGCTGAAAAAATGCCACCGCAAGACCTCAAGGAAATCAAACAGCCCTTAAAGCTGTGATCATATGCGAATGGTTGGACATTGCCATTTTGTCTGCACAAGATAAATGAGCAAGCGTTGACTTTTTATTACTTGTGAACAGCTGTGCTGTTTAGACTTCCTCAAGGGAATTCCTGCTCATACAATATGCAGGAAGAGCAGCTCTGCTTCTCTACTACTGCAACTTCCTCCATTGCAACGCTTCACAGATCGTCATGTTCAATCGCTTATTTATCCTTTGTGTTTACTTGAATATTTGTTTGGGAGAAGCTATTCATTATTAAGCGTGAACATAAAGCGCATCCTGTAATTCAGAATGATGCAACTGCATTGTAATACAGCCAGCGTGATTTCCTGATTTCTGGAAGGATTTATGTTAACCAACAGATCTTTGAATAATGAGGAAATATATCTCCATAAACAATGCTGCATCCAGGGAGCATATCTTTGCAAAAGCTGGAAGGTATCATCAGAAAAAAAGTTATAAAATTAGGAGTGTGATTATGAAATATTTTTGTAGCCTGCAGATATACACTCACCAGCCACTTTATTAGGTACACCTTAGTACCAGGCTGGACCCACTTTTGCCCTCAGAACTGCCTTAATCCTTCGTGGCATAGATTCAACAAGGTACTAGAAATATTCCTCAGAGATTATGGTCCATATTGACATGATAGCATCACGCAGTTGCTGCAGATTTGTCAGCTGCACATCCAAGATGCGAATCTCCTGTTCCACCACATCCCAAAAGTGCTCTATTGGATTGAGATTTGGTGACTGTGGAAGCCATTTGAGTACAGTGAACTCATTGACATGTTCAAGAAACCAGTCTGAGATGATTCGCGCTTTATGACATGGCATGTTATCATGCTGGAAGTAGCCATAAGAAGATGAGTACACTGTGGTCATAAAGAGATGGACATGGTCAGCAACAATACTCAAAGGTAGGCTATGGTGCTGACACAATGCTCAATTGGTACTAATGACCCCAAAGTGTGCCAAGAAAATATCCCCCACACCATAACACCGCCATCATCAGCTTGAACAGTTGATACAAGGCAAGCTGGATCCATGCTTCTTATGTTGTTCATGCCGAATTCTGACCCTATCATCTGAATGTTGCAGCAGAAATCGAGACTCATCAGACCAGGCAACATTTTTCCAATCTTCTCTTGTCTAATTTTGGTGAGTCTGTGCAAATTGTAGCCTCAATTTCCTGTTCTTTGCTGACAGGAGTGGCACTCAGTGTGGTCTTCTTCTGCTGTAGTCCATCTGCCTCAAGGTTCAACATGTTGTGCGTTCAGAGATGCACTTCTGCATACCTCGGTTGTAACTAGTGGTTATTTGAGTTACTGATGCCTTTCTATCAGCTTGAACCAGTGTGGCCATTGTCCTCTGACCTCTGGCATCAATAAAGCATTTGCGCCCACAGAACTGCCGCTCACTAGATATTTTCTCCATTTTGGACCATTCTCTGTAAACCCTAGAGATGGTTGTGTGTGAAAATCCCAGTAGATCAGCAGTTTCTGAAATACTTAGACCAGCCTGTCTGGCACCAACAGCTGTGCCATGTTCAAAGTCACTTAAATTACCTTTCTTCCCCATTCTGATTCTCGGTTTGAGCTGCAGCAGGTCGTCTTGACCAAGTCTACATGCCTAAATGCATTGAGTTGCTGCACTGTGCAGTTGGACAGGTGTACCTAAAAACGTGGCCATAAGGATTCTGTCACTCATGCCGTGACAGACTGAAGAAAAAAAAAAAAAGCAGGATGCTATTAGGAAAATGGAGATCAGCTCTGAATAAAAATTATAAATTACTGGAGCCTTGAAATGAATGTAAATCAATCAGGATGCATTAAGCATGTTTCTGCCGGAGAGTCTTCAAGTTGAGTGCTCGGTTGCACATGGCTCATAATTGGCCTGCAGGACTGTTAATGCAATTTACCGTAGACAATGGAATTGAATTAAACATTTCAAAGTGACAATCAATAGATTTTTATCCCAATTTCGGACAGGACAAATCCTGGTTAATTACATTTGAGAGAGATAACTTCTAAAAAGCTTACATGCGTAAATGAAATTTCACATGGTGATTGAACTACTCATATTCAGTCTTTTACCATTCTCTGCATGACCATGGTAGGAATATTAATCAGCCTGCATAAGACTATGACTTTTTACCACTGCAAGTAACTCTGAGAAAGTTGACTAAAAGCTGTAAAAAAAGATTTAACTGGGAACTGTTTTAGTGCCATTGGGTGATATGCATTAAATTATGAGAACTGCAATATATGCAGATGTAAAAGCTGAGTTTGGTGCAATACGCTTTCAGCATTTCAGTTTTGAGTAGCTAATAAGTATGCATTTTTTAAAGCAGGCATATTTAATGTAATATTAGGCATGAATGTTCTAAATGTTTATAGCTGGGGTAAAATATGGGGTAAAAACCTTTCAAACACTTGACCTACGACTGTAATATGTGGTCATTTACATACCGATTTGCATATAAAAGACTGTTCTTTATGCCCAGTGCACAATGGCATTTAAGTACCAGACCGTTTGATTTTATAACAACCACAGATCCAGTGTAGTCCGAGGATTCAATGCCAAAGAAACCTGAAGCACTTTGACATATTTGCTTTGGGTTTAATTTAGGATTCGCCTTCTGTTCTTTCATATTTTTTACTCCCAAAACTTTTCATTTAAGCTTGTGGAACTCATCAAAATCTGCTGTCCTGGAGAATAACATCAATCACAGTCCCCAGCTTCTCCTGCAGGGCGGAGGAAATTGCTCCAGCGTCACTCTGTGGGGAGAGCACAACTTTAAGTACGTCTCTGGGTGGGACTGACAGGATCTACGGTTCTCATGCCAAGTGTCAGAAGCTCAAAAGTTCCATGCTGTGCACACCAAACTGGATTACAGAAAGAAACCAGGGCTTTGTTTAAGGTTACTTTACTTATTGACTGAAGGAGAACTGAAGCATGAAACCCTTACTGGAGAGGAAGACCTTCAGTAAGCAATTATTTAGCAACACCATAGCGATATAAAGGCACCCTAGCAACCACCAAGAGCTTATCATAAAGATTCAGCAACTTAGAATTTTTCTAGCAACTACAAAGAACCATAACAACAACCCAGAAGCAAGAAATTATAATAGCACTCTAGAAACTCTTTTACAACCACCCTTAAAACCCTTGTTACTATCAAGCAGCACCGCTACAACCAGCACTTTAGCAACTACTTAGAACACCAAGTGTCTTGAAAATCCCTAAAAACAACCACCACTACAGAAATATTTGCAACACCCTAAAAACAAGCAACAACTTTGTAACCACAACATCCAGCATAGCAACTGCCACAAAGTACAACAGCAAAGCCCAAGCAACCACAAAAACAGCTTAGTGACCACCAAGTGAATTAGTAGCAACCATAATGAACAATCGAAAGTTGAAGCAATCTAAAATGCCCACACAACAACGACTGTCAAAGCAACCCTAAAGCAACTGCATCCTGGGTACCACCCATAACAACCTAGCAATCAATAAAACTGCCTTTGTAACAATACAGAACAGTCTAGCAACTGCCTTGCAGTGCTTTTGCAACAACAACAAAACCCACCAAAACAAAAGGCCCTCTTGCAACTATTCAAAACAACAATGACCACCATAGCAACCCTCCAGTAACTGCATAACAACATACTAATTACCACACATAACACCCTAGCAACCTCCAAAACGTTCTCTGCAGCATCAGAGTACAACCTAGCAACAGAAGTTTTCCAGGAAAAACTACAAAATTGGAGGGTGGTGGGAGATGCATGTTAAATACCTGGGAAAAACTGGAACTGCGTCTTTTTTTAAAAGGAGACGAGCGGCAAATCTGGATTTAACATTTCCAGATGCGAAAAGCTCTTGGATAAAAAAATGTTCCTTACAAACATATTTTTGTCGCGTGTTAGCAGACCACTGTAATCCACACATGTCCACACGCAGCGGTGCTGTCACTGCAGGAAAACGGAAACAAAACCTTAGTTGCTGTCAGGGTTCTGCCACTCTGGTCTTGCAAATTCTTGTATGGTGGCAGAGTCCGGACACTAGCTCTGTCTTGTCATGCCCTGTTGTGCTCGGCTCGAGTTTTCTCGGGTCGAGCACTTGTTTTCTGTCATTGTGTGTGTCTCTGTGTGCGCGCGCTGTCATGAGTGCTTGCGGACCGTGCGTGCTCCCGCTTGATGCGAGCGTGTACGGCGTGCTTGTGACGCGCGCGCGCTCCTACTCGTGTTTGTTTTGTTCTGTCGGCATCGCGCTGTTTCATTCTCAGAGTCTCAGTCTGGTTGGTTTTGGTTTCGGTTGGCGCTGAGATGAAACATGCGCGTTGCTTATGTGTGAGCGCACGGTAAGATGTTTTCATCTATCGTGTGCTCGTGTCTTGTGTTCAGTCTTCTGTTGGTGTTGTGTTTAGCACGTGGTGCATGTTTACATGCATCGCGTGCCTGTGTTGTCTTGAGAACACGCGGTTAATGAGTTCTCTCATTGGCTGCGTGTTCTAGTCTTGTATTGTCTAGCCCTACCCTCCTTGTTAACCCATTATTAGTTTATCATGTTCACCTGTTTGTGTTAATTTTACTTCAGCTTAAAATCTCCTCATGTCTGCTGTCCTGTGCCAGTTCGTCATCATACTTCATCGTGCCTTGTCCTGTCCTGTCCTCCAGTCCAGATCCCTGCCAGCCTGCCCTGTCCAGTTTGTGTTGTTTGTTTATTTTTATTCATAAGTGTTTTTCCCCCTCGGGGTTGTTTATTTTTGCCTTTTTATTTTATTTTATTATAAATAAACCCATTTATCTTGCACTTGAGTCCTCGCTCCTTTTCCCCACACCACAACCCTGACAGTTGCGGCACATTTATAAACACGACCCATGTCTCGGAACAATTCTTCTTCTTTCACTTGTTTTAATTACGGCTAGCAACACAACGTGGCATCTCTCTGAACACTGTAACAGGTAAAAACAGTCTTCAAAGCTATATCATGCATATTAATGAAGTTGCACCTCATTCACAATAGAGTGCGCTTATTGGCAGCCTGGAAAGACTTGGAAGTCTTTCTCATGAATTAATGCTGAAAACCGCCGCTCAAGACATCCAGTCTGAACACTGGAATTTACACAAGAATCTCATGGCACATCTCATGGTATATATCGCATAGCTTCAAAATTTCTTTTCAAACCGGAAGAACGAATTTGCTAGAAATAACACAACCAAAAAACAACCAATTTTCACTTTTTTTGTGAAATATATGTGTCCTAATAGTGTTTTAAGCAATGTGGAACACAAATATGACTGTCAACATCTCAAAAAAATGTGTTTTGATGATTCATGACCCTTTAACACCCTAGCAACATACACAAAATAACAAAGCTACTGCCAAGCAGTGATCTAAACGCCCTAGCAAACAAACACCACTCAACATTGCCTTTGTTTATTTCACTTTCACAACCCAACAGTTAAATGAGCAAGAGTCACTGCCTCGTCTTAGCTGAAGAAAGGGATTTTTTTAATTAAACGGTCACAGAATTCCATTTTATGAATGCGAGCAGCTGGTATTTCTAAAAGCGCAAATCTCTATTTGCATTGAATTCACAAACCCGACTCAGCAATTATCCTTCTTCAAATGGGACATGAGAAAAGCTGTTGTTCCCATCCATGTGAATAACTAAATCCTCGAATTTACATGAGGTCTGTGATTGGATAAATCCCACGACTAACAGCACTGTTGTGACTTCTCGGAGGTGGAAATATTTGCAAACACGTTTAATCATTCCTGTGATGGAGCTTGTTAGAACCGTCTGTTATCTCTGAGAGGATGCTAATGAGGTCTGCAAATTATTCGGGTGATCACGACACATCGCATTCATCCAACAAACTCTAGTGATTTGCGAAAACGATGATAGACGGATAAGACTGGTAAGTGGTGGGAAGAAAAAAAATAATGAGATGAACCTCAAGGAACCCGAAGTCCTGTCTATCTCTGACGGTCTGACAGCAAGTTTCAAAGGCCCTTTTGATGTTTTATATTGAAGTCGAAAACCAACTCTTTGTTTCGACTCATTGCTGTTTTGGCAGTGCAATTCTGCTGAGTAGCCTGATTAAGCTTTAATAATGCTAATTATAGAGTTGCTCCTGAATATTATGCAATTAATTATGAGTATCCAGCTATTCGCTTTCCAATCAGGAAGCTGTAAAATGAGACTCGCATGCTGTACTTAAAAGATAACTTTGAACGTACTCTAAAATTTCCAAAAAAAATTCAAGGAAAGAGTCACCGAGTTCGTTCCAGGGGATTTCAAAATGTATAATTGACTTCAAGTTAAAAAGCAAAATACAGTACTTTGAAGTGATTTGGCAGAGACATCTTCTTAATTATTTACAACTTAAGGAAAGTTCAGTGTGCTCTAGAAGTCAAAGACTTCACACACCGACAAACTGCCAACTTCCATTCCAACTTTTAAATATTAATACTCAAGGGATGCAATCGTGTGTGCTATAAGCTGGAAAAATGAGCCCTGGAGTACGATCCCCAAGCAAACTACCAAAAATATTCAAGCAAATACTAAAAAAAACTCTCTTGCAGCCACAATCAACACCCTAGAAACCATATAGTAATCTTCCATCAATCACAGCGAGTTATTTAACTATTAATTGGTTTGTTTTGTTTGTATTGCCATGTCAGCATCCATGGCTTCATTGCAAAAATAAGTGAAGTTTATTTATAAACTAATTTCGAGAGGATCACATGCTTATGAATGACCACGGCTGGTCCCGCATTAGCTATCACATGATTGACCAATCGGATGAATCCTAACACAACCAGAGTTTCTTACCTCAGTTTGTTTTGTCTTGAAGAGTCTCCGCTTCCATCCCTACTCATCCCCCCCTTCCTAGATAGTGTGGCACAGCGGCTCAGTGGTTAGCACAGTTGCCTCACAGCAAGGATGGGAAGTAACGAAATACAAATACTTCATTACTGTACTTAAGTAGATTTTTCTGGTATCAGTACTTTACTAATACAATACTATTTATTTTTCTGACAACTTTTTACTTTTACTCCTTACATTTTTACATAAATATCTGTACTTTCTACTTCTTACATTTTGAAATCGGACTCGTTACTTTTGTTTTTATGTGTTTAGTGGCGCAATCTATATTATTTCTTGTCATTGCACAATTTGAACGGCTTTTTAATTTAATCAATATATTTCTTGTCATCGAACGCCTGCGTGCTGCAGTGTGCAGGTTTTTTTAACCTCTGAACATGCACCATAAGTAGGCTTGTTTATTAAGCTTACCATGAGAATGGCAAAAATGAGGAACATGGATGAGGGAATCAGCAATTTAAACATACCAGTTAATAAGATGCGTTTTGGACGATCGGATCACAAGTAAACAAGAGACACATTCCTGTTCAAATCTGGCATTTAAATGGTATTAAGAAGTCTTTTGTCCACTTCCGAACATGATGAACTGTAGGTCTCTGATCTGTCAATCTAATACCGCAAAAAAATATATATAAAAAAATAAAAGTGCTTTTTTTATTATTTAAATTTGCAAGATTGTTAATTAAATATTTTAGAACATAAAAAGTATTTATACTGGGTGATTTATGAATAAAATTATAATGCAAAGTATCAGGAATTTATCACGTGAAAAAAAGATTTAAAATAAAATACAAATATAAATAAAATATACACAATACTCTAAAAACAAACAAGCAAAACAAAAAACAAACAAACAGTGAAATAATATTAGCTGCAAGTGTTGCTGGTTCATAAAATAAAGCAGCTTTACCATAATGCAAAAATTATTTGTAGTCAAATATATTAAAGTTTTTATTTTATTTGATCAAAAGAAAAAAAAATGAAATGTTTTGGAGAAAATTGAGTGTCAAAATTAAGACATTTATGAAATATAAAAATATAGGCAGCCTACAGAATTATGTTTTAGAGTATATAAACAGTAAGGCAGCTGTTGTTTTTACCAGTCATATACAGTAGTTAAGCTTTGTGTCCAGGTGGTGATACAGGCAAGTTGTTGGACAATATTGTAGAACCATGTTGCTTGGCTAATTTGCTGCTAAAAAAATTAGAAATGTAAGTTATTTTGTATAGACGTATACATGATGTGCGGTGTAGTTACCACTGTGAAACTACACCGCACATCATTTCAGGCCATACTACTTTACTTTAACTTGGATACAAAAGTGTAGTCAGTACTTCAACTTTTACCAGAGTCATTTTAAACATGAGTATCTGTACTTCTACTTGAGTAAAGGATGTGTGTACTTTTGCCATCTCTGCCTCACAGCAAGAAGGTCACCGGTTCAAATCCATACTAGGCCAGTTGATGTTTCTGTGCAGAGTTTACATGTTCTCCTCGTGCTCGCTTGGGTTTCCCTTGATTTTCTCCCACAGTCCAAAGACATGCGACATAAGAGAATTGACTAAACCAAATTGGCACAGTAGATGAGCTCTCAGTCGGGTTCTTATAAATTCTTTTCAGTCAGCGGTTTATCCCTCTATAGCAAACCCAATAATTTGTCATAGGCCCTAACTAAACCAGGGGAGTTCTCGAGACCTACCTGAGCTCAAACTCCCCTCTCGCCTATATATATATATATATATGTATAGGCGAGAGGGGAGTTTGAGCTCAGGTAGGTCTCGAGATATATATATATATATATTAGGGGTGTCAAAATTAATTGTTTCTTCGGTGCACCGCGATGCAGATGCGGACAATTCGATATGGGTTCAGTAATAATCATAACTGGTTATTATGTATTGACGTCATTTATCTCATATGCACTATGTCGCCGTAGCATACTATAGCGAGGGAGACGAGCGCGAGTATTTACAATACTCCAACTACTTAAAAACACAGAAACTGTGCACAATTTCACTGCGTGTGTGTTTGCTGGACAGTGTTTCACTTGACACATACAGCAGAAGCCCCTATTTCATGACGATTATGAGAATGAAAGTAAACTCCATTTCTCTCTCTCTCACTGTGACCCATGAGTGCATCTGTGAAGAGTGCCAGCGTGTAAGAGCCAATAGCAGCCCTTTCTGTTGAGCGCGTGACCAATCAAAGGGGTGTAAGAAAGAACTTGGTAGACAAGGCTGAAAAAGCGAGCGGGATATTTATATTTGTTTATTTGCTAATGCTCGTGTTGTTTAAAGGTACAGTTTATATATCTGACTGAAGGACAAAATAGTTTTTTTAAAAAAAGTCTTATTTGTTTTATTTTGGCTAGAATAAAAGCAATTTTTAATTTTTTTTTTAATCATTTTAAGGACAAATTTATTAGCCTCTTTAAGCTACTTTTTTTTTTCGATATACAATAACTTGCCTGATTACCCTAACCTGTCTAGTTAACCTAATTTAACTTTAAATTTCACTTTAATCTGTATAGAAATGTTTTGAAAAATATCTGTCATCATAGCAAAGATAAAATAAATCAGTTATTGGAAATGAGTTATTAAAACTATAAGGTTTAGAAATTGGGGAAAAAATAAACAGAGGGGCTAATAATTCAGGGGGAGGGGCTAATAATTCTGACTTCAACTGTATATGTTCTGTACAGGACTTGACATTATTAGCTCAAGATTTTTTGTAAGCAGCAGCGGTTGCCCCTTTCGCTTTAACCATTCTTTGAACCGGTATGTTAATGGGCCTAACATTAACTGTGTGTGCTCGATCATGCTATCATTATCACACACGGAATGTTTTTCTCCGGCTTTCTTTTGCTTACAGTTATTTTTGTTAATATGGTTTAATTATCATACCTTACAATAACATTGCTTTAATAGAAGATTAACTCTGCATTTGTATGAGTTAACTGGTGATCTGGGGCCGTTATCTTGGACAAACTAGTGTGTATAGTTTTAGATACATGAAAATATATACATTTTTTAAATGTCAATTGTTTTTTAAGAATATTTTTGCTGAATAAAAAGGGTATGTATGCAGCTATATGTTGCTTGTTAAATTATTTTGGTGTGGCCAGAGAAAAAAAAAAGGGTAAATCCTTAGTGTTGAGCCCTAAAAAGTCAATTGCAATGCGACACTATGATACCACAACCCATTTGCTCATTCTAATTGAGCAAGGTCACAACACACACAAAAGTTAAATTACAGGTAATTTTAGGATGCCAAAGTCAAATTAATGCAAAATCTATTTTCACAACAACAAAAGTGTGGCTAGTGAAAATGGCAAGTGGCTAGTAACATTGGAAAACTACTAACCACAGTGGCTGGAGATCAAAAAAGTTAATGTCAAGCCCGGGTTCTGTATATATAGTTACTATGACATTTACATTTTAGAAACCAGTGAAATTGCACAATTCCCAATACCACCACAGAGTACTATATTAACCACCATTGTCCGTAAACCATAAAATGTCAGAAATAAAAAAGCAAAGGACAAAAACCAAGTCTTTTATGCAAGTCTCAAGTATTCAGGTAACCAAAATGATTAATCAAATGTAAAATAACACAGCCTAGTCTGCAAAAACTTTCCGTATTTCTTATAAAAGCTATGAAAGTCCTTCACTCAAGAGCAGTGCGATTTAGATTTTTTCTTTTGTTGTTTGATTAATGTTAAGCACACAGTCAGCAGCAGGGATATAGCATGCTGTCACTTTAAAAGCTACACAGATCCCGTTTACCATTACATACAATTTTTTTATGTTCATTGATTACATGACTGCAGAAGGTTTACATGAATAATCACTAAACACTGTATTTCAACATTTTTTTTACCATTTATTCATGAAGTTTGAACTACATCTTGCTTTACATACTGTGTTTTGTTCCGTCTTTGAGTGCAGTCACACATTCTTTGGAGGAAGCACTAAGAACGTTCTCTTTGTCATTTTTAAAAACATGAAAAAAATCAAATACATGTTAAAAAATTTAAGCACATCTCATTTTTTCAGAATTCACATAACATGGCTTACTGATTTGCAAGTGATATTGGGCTTTAATAAAGGCAACCCAAAACACAACGCTGGAGGAAGGGCATAATGGGGTACAATAATCTTTTATCTCGATGGATGGATGGATGGACGGACGGACGGACGGACGGACGGACGGACGTGTCTGCCCAATGATTGGATGGACAGGAGGATGAACCGATGGGTGGATGGATATGTCAGGCTGGTGATTGGATGGATGAATGGATGGATGGATGGATATCTTGGGCTGATGATTGGACGGATGGATGGAGAATGGACAAATGGATGGATGGATGGATGGATGGATGGATGGATGGATGGACGGACGGACGGGTGAATGGACGGACGGACGAATGGATATGTCTGTCCAATAATTAAATGGACGGATGGACGAATGGATGGATAGATGAATGGATGGATGGATGGACGGACGGGTGGGTGAATGGAGGGACGGACGGATGGATGGATATGTCTGTCCAATAATTTAATGGACGGATGGATGGACGGATGGACGGACAGACATCTTGGGCTGATGATTGGATGGATGGATGGACGGATGGATGGATGGATGGATGGACGGACGGATGGATGGACGGACGGATGTGTCTGCCCAATGATTGAATGGACAGGAGGATGAACCGATGGGTGGATGCATATGTCAGGCTGGTGATTGGATGGATGGATGGATGGATGGATGGATGGATGGATGGATGGATGGATGGATGGATGGATGGATGGATGGATGGATGGATGGATGGATCTGCCCAATGATTGGATGGACAGGAGGATGAACCGATGGGTGGATGGATATGTCAGGCTAGTGATTGGATGGATGAATGGATGGATGGATGGACATCTTGGGCTGATGATTGGAAGGATGGATGGAGGATGAACAAATGGATGGATGGATGGATGGATGGATGGATGAATGCACGATTGGATGGATGGATGATAGATAGATGGATGGATGGATGGATGGATGGATGGATGGATGTGCATTCACTCAGAAAATTGCAAGCCTAGGGATGTTACAGGAATATATATTGGTCACAAAAGCAATCCATAAAATGCCCAGAACAATAATCTTACTGTAATGTGTTGCTGTACACAAAGTTATGAGGCATAAAGTGACTTTGATTCATGACATTATAATTTGGTATTCCGTGTAGTGATGCAAACCAGACATCCTCTTATGAAAGGCCACAAAATGTCAGGCCAGCTCTCAAATCCCCTCTAAGGCAAAGCTATTATCCAATAGAGGAAAATAGCTCCTTAGTGACATTTCTCTCGGAATGAGAAAAACGGTCTGGCTTTTTCTAACTTGTTTGTAAGTGTTGAGTCTAATAATGTACTTCTCGACTCGCTAGCTGATGTGGGCAGTCACAGGTAACTGCGTGTGAGGACTAGGACAATCTCTTTATTATCAGCTTGTCGCTACTCGCCAACAAAGCCACTCACAATAGGAGCTGCAATTTCGATCTCTGAGGCAGTTTTGGGCGCTGCAACTTTAAAAGCAAACAAAGTGAGGGAATTTGCCAAGGAATCAATGGTAATCAGGCAGGCTGCTGCTTTCTGGACCATTAGTAGGGCTTGCTATGAAAGTCTCGCTCCACTCGGTCTAATAAACGATTGGATCTGAGTGGGAAGAGTGAGCCATAATAATGCAGGCAGCTGCTGGAATAAACTTGAAAATTCATTTCCTAAGGGCCCGCGACTGAACTGCACGTAAACATGTCATTTGGAAAGCTTGACTTAGCTTAGGAAGACCTTGAACTTTAGCATCCTAATAGGCAAATAGAATAAAAAAAATGTATATATATCACTGAATCCATTCCAACCAGCCTGTTTAGATCAATGACACTGTGAAAGGGTAAATTAATTGATAGCGAGACAGATCACTACTGACAGACGAACAAATACATAGATGGACAAACAGATAAATGGATGATCATAAACGTCATTTGAAAGCTTGACTTTGCTTAGAAAACCTTGAATTTCACCATGCAAGCAAGGGAGACAAAAAAGCCACTGAATCCATTCCAGTCAGCCTTTTTAGACTGGTGACAGGATGGATGGATGGACGGATGGACAGATGGATGGATGCATCTCTATATGATGTATGGATGAATGGATGAATGGACATGCCTGTTTGATGGACATGGATGGACATGTCATGGATGGACATGTCCGTCTGATGATTGGACGGATGGACAAACAGATGGATGACATGTCCTTCTGACGATTGGACGGACGGATGGATGATTGACATGTCCTTCTGACGATTGGATGGATGGACGGATGGACAGACATGTCTGTCTGACCATTGAATGGATGGACGGACGGACGGATGGATGAACGGACATGTCTGTCTGACAATTGGATGGATGAACAGACGGATGGATGGACAGACATGTCTGTTCGACAATTGGATTCGAATGGGATGGGTGGATAATTCGGTGAATGGACAGATATGTCTGTCCAATGATTGAATGGACAGACGGACGGATGGGTGGATGGATATCTCAGGCTGATGAATGGATGGATGGATGGATGAATAGATGGATGAATAGAGGGATGAAGGAATGGATGGATGGACAAACGGATGGATGGATGGATGGATGGACGGACGAATGGATGGATAGATGGACGGATATGTCTGTCCGATGGACGGGCGGATAAACGGATGGGTGGATGGATATGTCGGGCTGGCGATTGGATGGATGGAAGGATGGAGGGATGGATAGATATGTCTGTCCAATGATTGCATAGATTGGCGTTTGGATATGTCAGGTTGAAAATTGTATGGATGGATTGATGGATGGATGAATTGAATTTGTTTCTTTAGATAGATGGATCAATGGAAAGTTATGTCACTAGATCAGACAAAGAGATGGAAGGGCGTAGACATCTAATATGACCCCAAAAACTTCAGCAAACTAATAGGTGCTTCAATTTTAAAAAATGGTCACTAAATCAATTTTTCGGCCATTGAGATGAAGTACACTTGAGCTGGTTTCCAAAAATACAGTATGGAGTGAGCAGTTCTTAAGATTTGCCATGACTATGTCTGCTTTAATCTTTAAAGTGAAGTGTTATTTCTTAGAAAGGCTCCACGAAAAGTGAAATGTTCTTCCCTGATCCGATATCTCAGACAGCCAGGACTATCTACAGCAGAAGATCTTATATTTTTATTTTTATTTTTTATTTTTTAAAATGCAGTGCCTGCTTCAGCGCTTTGGTGATACGAACACTCTCCCCCAACGGATTATTAGAAAATAGAAAAGCAGGAAAGTGCTGAAAAATGAGACCAGTTCTCCTTTAGTTTACAGTCAACAGCAGCACCAGGCTTATTTTCATGCCTTTTGAAATAGAAAATCAAAAAGCATACAGTGTGTTCCACTGTGGCCTGACAAGCATGCCAAAGAATTGACAAGCATAATATTAGCTTCACAAACAGTAAAAAAAAAATGAAGATTTTAAATATTGAATGACAGGAAGGACAGGAAACAGAGAAATGACAAGCTCAATACTTAAATAACTATAGAAAGAATCACAGACAAGTTTATAGTCACCATACAATCAAAACTAAGCTTACTATTTTGTTTATTGAATATTACTGCATTTATTTTAAATGATTCATTCGTCTACACGATTATTTTCATTTAAATCAGTATGTCCTAACAATCTTTAATCTAAATTACCACTCTTCCCATATGCAGTTAAATAAGAACTAGGCAACCTGTCAATCACTTGAAATTGACCAATAGCAAATCACATCCACAATCATCATTTTCTGTTGGTCAAAATTAAGCCCCATCCACGTTCAACCAATCCCCCCCCCCCCCCCCCCCCCCCAATTAAAAGAACACATATCACTGATACCATTCCATGTCAACTTCGACCACAGTAGCTATTTTTCTGCAGATCCTTGCACTTAAACACACTTAACCATGATCAAAATTCCCCATGACTATGACAAATTAACTTTTTAAAGAGGCTTATGCTTTATTCTCTTCAAATTAGAAGAAAAGTCATGTATTGCAGGCTAAAGGAGCAATGATGCATTTCCATTGATGGAAAATTAATCAATTCTTTAGCCTTTTCTATCCTCCAATCATACTAAGGCCGTACTGAAGGATTGAGGTCAATGCCATCATATTCCAGCTGAACCGCTCTCTCTATCAGTGTTGACCTTTTCTAGACACTCCAGTCGAGCTTAATATACTGAAACAACCATGACAGACGTGTTCAAAGACCAACACATACAATCCATCTACCTGGAAAATGAGGTTAACTGAAGTCGGGCAAGAAAATATGGACATTTTTTCAAGTGGTTGTGTTCATAAACCTTTTTTTCCTTATCTAGATCAATGGTTTCTAACCTGGGGGCAATTTAGCAGGTAACAAGGAGTTACTCACGCTCGGAAACCAAACCTGTGCATTTATTTCCTTCTGTGGGACACAAAGGGGTTTAAGTGTGTTGAAGTTGTAGCATATTATTTTTGACTAATCAATTTTTATGATTCAATACCCATTCATGAGATTGCAGATCTGATATTGGTACAATTAGATTCGATATCAATTTATTTGGATGTGTATCTTTTTTTCTGTAATGCTGTAAGCTACAGTCAGCTGGTACATTATACTGTTAATGGTAAGGCACAACTGATTTGTATGCAGCCACATGTAATGCAGCTCTTATAATGATATATTTAATGAACATGTTGATGTTCACTTGATGGCTTTCCTGAGGAAAATAGCTATGTTTCCATCTACCTGTTTTTTATGCAAATTGTAGGGTATAGAATAAAAATTGCAGGATGGAAACATCAAGACGTGCATATTAAAAAAAATCTACATAAAACACATATGCCCGCAACTGATACATACACATATAATATATAAATATTGTTTGTTTTTCTCATAAAACAAACTGTAAGGACATAAATGTCATGCAATTTATGGAATAAATTCCTCAATGTGCATAAAAAATGGTTGGTAATTCACAGTAAAGTGATGACATCAGAATACAACTATTCATAATTCTAAAGATGAATTATTATGTTTGAGACATATGCTTGTCATTTGTCACTGACAGCATGGAGACCATTTTTTCACTGGTAAAATGAGACATTTGTCATTATCATATTCCTGCTTGCATTATATTCAACATTATGCTAGAGTAGTTATACTGACCCATTAAACATTTATTTTCATGAAAGAAAAAAAACATATCAAATGCTTGTCATAATCTTAACTCTAAAATGCGATATGATCATTTAAATGACGTGCACACTTTCGGTTTCACTTTCCAGAGTGCAGCTCATGTCATGGCTGCCATCACTTTAAGAAAAACAAAAAACATACATGCAAATCTTACTTTTCGTGCGGCTATCAAAAGATCTCTCAGTGCAACAAACTGAACATTTTTACAACTTATTTTTTATTTTATAATTACCTGATATTCACAGCCTATCCAGGTTCTGTTCACTAAAGTAGCCATCATTGGTGGGCATGTGCGCGTCCTCTCGTGATTACGTCATTACATTAAGAGGGAAATTACATATTTGGCAGAATTATACCTTATAAATACAGTATGTGACACTTTTTAACACCATTTGGAGGTGGCCATGTTGCTGAGCAACGTATATAAAACAATGTGAAGACAATCGCCTTTACGCTTCTCTCCTGACCTTAAAAATATGGCTGAGTTGTATATACAGTATATATATATATATATATATATATATATATATATATATATATATATATATATATATATATATATATATATATATATATATAAATATAAACAGCCTCCAGCACCGAGACTGCAGCTCTGCACAAAAAGTTTGGGCAGAGGAGAAATGGTCGTGCCCAACTGAGCCTGGTTTCTCACAAGGTTTCTTTTCCTCCACTTCTGTCAATTGGTGAAGTTTTGTTCCCAGTCACATTGTCGCCACTGGCTTGCTTGGTTTGGGACTTATGGAGCTGCGCATCGATGGATTTGCTCTTGAGTGTTTGGACTTTCAGCAGTGAAAATTAATCCACACTGAACTAAACTAAACTGAATTTTAACTCTGAAAATTGGACTGACACAGTTTCAGTTTACTAGGACTTCTATGTTAAGCTGACACAGTCTACATTCTCAAAGCACAACATAAATAAATATGACCTGAAATTAATTCATTTTTTGCTTTAACTGATGACACAATCCCATTTGTGTTTTGATAATTCTGAAAAATATCTCACCAAAATTTTAAATAAATATATATTTGTATTCATTTGAGCCACATTATATTCTGGCTACTCTTTTGAAAGTGAATGAGGCTGTCAGGTTTGTGAAATGACAGAAGATGAACAGCTAACTCTGAACTTTTCTTACACAAAAGCTATTGTATGACTTCAGATGATGTATATAATATATGAACCACTTTTACAATACTTTTACAGCAATTTTGTCCTTTTTAAGGCTTGAAATCTTCGGTTCTCATTTTTTGTGGCTGTGTGAATCAGCGATAAGCACCAATATTCAAAACCCTGCAACTCAGTCAGGTTACGAATGACATGAGGGTTGAGTAAATGTCAGACTTTTCATTTCTTGCCTGAACTATTCCTTTAATGCCCTATAGACTTTTTCATATAGATAAAGCGAAGATGTTTAAGTACGTTTTGGGTCTGTGAATTTAACAAATGCATTTCACGAGCAAGAGACTGGATTCTTACAGCACATTTGGTGGATGGAGAGGAAAGACAGAGAGGATCATGGACTATATGTCTTCACAAGCCGAATATTAATGACGCTTAGCACCCTCAAGCTTGTAATGATGATTCATGAATTTAATACACCGCCACGCGTTTCTAAAGCCACTGGGACTGAAAGAAAGAAAAAGCGATGCGTTATTATGATACATTCTACAAAGCATTGTTCTTCATCTCGCAAAACCCTTGCTGAATGCAAATTACACTTTGAAAGAAAGATCAACCGAAGCCAGGACACTACACATCACAAATACCAAGAAGGTTCTGGAGGGTAATAACATTTCAGAGAGTTTTGCTGCTTTGTTTTTGGATGGCAACTTTGAAAGCAACACTACAGCTTAAAAAGTACCAAACACACTAAAACTAATCTATTTTATGCATGATGTTGTAATCTAGACTTCTAAAAATCACATGATCACAAAGAAATGAAGCAAAATCATGTTTTTATTCAGTCATCTCTAAATTCAGCACCAAACATAAACTTCAAAACCTCTATCCATCTATCTATCTATCTATCTATCTATCTATCTATCTATCTATCTATCTATCTATCTATCTATCTATCTATCTATCTATCTATCTATCTATCTATCTATCTATCTATCTATCTATCTATCTATCTATCTATAAATAAACTTAGTTTGACACTCTTAAATAATTCTCCATTGCCAGCTATTCAAAGCCTGTAGAGTAGATCTTTCTACACTACCTGACAAAAGTCTTGTCGCCTATCCAAGTGTTATGAACAGCAAATAATAAATTGACTTCTAGTTGATCATTTGGTATCAGAAAAGGCTAATATGAAAGACAAAGGCCTCTTTACCAAAATAAAATATGATCATGCCTTGATTTTTAATTATTTAATTAGGACAGTAAGGTCTGATTTTGCTTATACAAAAATGTTATCACTTAACAGAATTAATGTACAGTATAAAATATAAATTCATGGTGCAGTGGAAAAATAGTTAATGTGTGTATGACTTTCATGAGCTTGGACGACTGCATCCATACACCTCTGGAATGACTCGATAACTTATTAATAAAGTCATCTGGAATGGCAAAGAAAGCGTTCTTGCAGGACTCCCAGAGTTCATCAAGATTCGTTGGATTAATCTTCAATGTCTTCTCCTTTATTTTACCCCAGACATGCTCAATAATGTTCATGCCTGGTGACTGGGCCGGCCAATCCTGGAGCACCTTGACCTTCTTTGCTTTCAGAAATGTTGATGTGGAGGCTGAAGTATGAGAAGGAGCGCTATCCTACTGAAGAATTGACCCTCTCCTGTGGTTTGTAATGTAATGCAGCACAAATGTCTTGATACCTCAGGCTGTTGATGTTGCCATCCATTCTGCAGATCTCTCGCACACCCCATACTGAATGTAACCCCAAACCATGATTTTTTCTTCACCAAACTTGACTGATTTCTATGAGAATCTTGGGATCATGTGGGTTCCAATAGGTCTTCTGCAGTATTTGTTATGATTGAGATGCAGTTTGATAGATGATTCATCTGAAAAATCTACCTTCTGCCACTTTACCAAATGATCAACTAGAAGACAAGTTATTTGTTGCCCTTACAACTGGGATTGACGCCTAGACCTTTCTCAGGTAGTCTGTCTGTCTGTCTGTCTGTCTGTCTGTCTGTCTGTCTGTCTGTCTGTCTGTCTGTCTATCTATCTATCTATCTATCTATCTATCTATCTGCAAACGTATATAAAAAAACTGCGTTTGACACACTTTAATAACTCTCTATTGACAGCCTGAAGAGTAGATCTGTCGAAATCACATTTCTATAAACCCTCCAGATGCATTAATCAAAACAATCATGCAACCACTTGCTAAGAATATTTGATCTGACTCAATAAATCACATTAGGTTTAAAAAGTAGGTCTTTACAAGTAAAAGCCAGAGGAAGGTAAACATTCAAACAGCATAATGAATTCACCCACTTCATATTTCATGTTGTCAGAAAGAACAGCTGCATAAATAAAGAGACAGTGAGTGAAAATACTTGATCTGTATTTTGTGTAATTCGCAAGGGCTGCACCTCCTATCACCAGTTCCCATTTCATTATTTCCTAATAGTGAAACATGCTTTTACCCAGCATGTACCCCAGATGTATACCCAATCAAACGGTCAATGTTTAATATCTCAATGGGGGAACGTCATCACAATTGAGCAATCCACATTGACGATGCTTTGAAAATCATTCCAGAAGCTGCTGGATATAACTAGCGATAATTCACGATTGTCTTCTGTCATATGATTTATACTGGAGTGCGCGTCGTGTCCCGTGGTGCGGTGACGCCTCTGAACGCTTCTTTCCATGGATCTCTCTCTTTTCACAGTCGATAGCAAATGCAGACTGTGTTTTGAAGGCACATCAAGCATAATTTTACTTCACGGGCATGTGCTGTCAAGCGCAGAAATCCTACCGGACTCAAAAAAAGATTATATTATGACAAGGCAATTCAAGACAGGTTCTTCCAAAACATTTGTGGCATTATCAAACCGTTCCACGCTTTTATATATATATATATATATTTTCGCCACAGTTTTGTGAAGCACGTATGAACATTACAGACAGAATCCATCAAATATAGCATCACAAGGCGTCTTGTTGAAAACAGCACATTTTGAAGGTTAACGGATTGTTTTATACGGTGTTATGCTTATGTCAAAGCTCCTGGATGAAATGTAGTACAACCTGCTCGTGCAATACAGGATGAGTCGATTTGTCACCAAGTTTTTCCACCCACAGATATAATTACACTTGTAGGATACTGATGTATCATTTTAGTTTCAGGAGAACGGATAAGGAGAAAGGGAGGAAGTCACAGGCCTGGTAAAAGCCTTCATTTATCTTGTCTGCGTTTCAGTCTAAGGCACTATTTTGTGAGGTCAATCACACAACACTTCTCTAGTTGCATGATGCTGTGCAATTATTCTGCAGACTTGCCGTTTTATGTCTCAAAAGGTAGACAGTGATTTCAGACAATAACTGAAATGACTGAAGATATCAGTGGAGCTGCAATTGTTTCTTTTGTTGCCTTGCGTTTCAGCAACTTGTAAAGATACAATAGCCTTTGTACATCTGTCATTATTTTTATTTCATGTATATTGTAAATGATTGAAAAGATATAACATTGGAGCTGCAGAGTAGTAGATCCAACGCATCTCTGAGAAAAAGTTGAGTTAGCTTCCATTGTGTCCTATTTTAGAGTCACTGATTTTTTTTTCGCTCAATTTTCTTCTAAGAATGAAGGTAGGGATTTCTTCTCACATCTTCAACTTTATTTTTTTTTATATTTCTTAAAAGTCAGAGACACGCTTGGGTCATAACCCACTTTCTCAATTTTTCACTTCCTGTGCTAAGTTTTCACAAAATTTATGTTGTATTTTGTAGTCAATTAACTTTAAACCAAGTTTTTTTTAAACTAATTACCAAACAATTTACCAACAGATTGAAAAAACACAATCTGATCAAATCAAGCTAAACAAAATAAATCAAAACAATGCAAAATAATAATAATAATAATAATAATAATAATAATAATAATAATAATAACTCTAACCCTAACAGGAAAACAAACACACAACATACAGTTGAAGTCAGAATTATTAGCCCACCTGAATTATTAGCACCCCTGTTTTTTTCCCCAATTTCTGTTTAACAGAGAAAAGTTTCTCAACACATTTGTAATCATAATAGTTTTAATAACTCATTTCTAATAGCTGAATTATTTTATCTTTGTCATGATGACAGTAAATAATATTTGACTAGATATTTTTTAAGACACTTCTATACAGCTTAAAGTGACATTTAAAGGCTTAACTAGGTTAATTAGGGTAACTAGACAGGTTAGGGTAATTAGGCAAGTTATTGTATAACGATGGTTTGTTCTGTAGACTATCGAGAAAAAAAATTAGCTTAAAGGGGCCAATAGTTAAGTCCTTAAAATGACTTTTAAAAAATTAAAAACTGTTTTTATTCTAGCCTAAATAAAACAATAAGAC